>NEWO01000152.1:532911-581838 GCA_003013225.1 Phalaenopsis aphrodite | reverse complement strand
TACTAGTAATCTTTTTATAATTTATATATTTCAATATTATATAAATAAAAAAGTTATACGGAGATGCCACTTAATTCTTATGTATTTATATGTAACACCTAAAATATAACTTTTACATATATTTCCTAAGCAGGTTAATATACAAGAATTTTATAAGAGTCCTGTATACATAAATTGCTTTCAGATTGAATGGATTTTGTTGTGTGATGATCCAAGCCATATTGAGTGGTCTCTCAAGATCATGACCACTACATGTATCTATAATCTTTTATTTCTTTATTTGCTCATGGATGCACAAATCAGTCTTGAATAAAGAGGATATTAATTATCATAACGCTCTGTCATCAATAAGACTCACCAGGAAAAGTTATTGGATTAGGCCCCACTATAATACACTAGTTAGGGAGATTACATAGAGAGTGGGGCCCACTTGTCACATGGCAAGTCCCCACTGGACTCGGGACGCAAATTTTGCATCAGGTATCTCCTGATGGAATAATTTTTCCTCGAGAGGACCGATCAGAGCACTACGTAAATTTCCCTAAATATGAATATAATCATGCTAAACAAGTGAACTAATCGAACAATGAATTTTTATAGAAAAAAAATATTGAAAAGCAGTTAACCAAAAACGGCTATTATGAAACTGCTTTGGATCAATGTAATCACACTTGAATCTCTTAAATATATGAAAAACTTACAGCTTGCAAAAATTGCAGTTCACAACTGAATATTTACTCCCATCAATCTCTCTACGCAACTTCTCTTTTCTGATTACACACGAAAGGATGCCATATAACATATTAAAGCAATGAAAAAGTATTAGATAAATGTTGTAAATAACAAGATAGAGACGTGAAAGAAAAAAAATGGGAGAGAAAATGAGCTAATATCCCATCACAGTCTTCAATTTGAGTCCAACTGCCTCAAATCTAATACCAACAAATCAATTCTAACTTAAAAAGTTCAGTCTAAAAGCTTTCATAAAATAAAAAAAAAATAAACTCTTGAGTTTTCATACAAATTTCATTGTTGGATTTTACCTACAATCATATAATCAAAATCAAACATTGAAATACCCTTTAGAAAAACTGATATCAGCACTGAAATCTTCAGACGGTATAAATGAGGGATCATTTATTAGAGTGCAGTTCTTGATCAATGAAGGGCTGCTCGATTGGAGAGATCCAGAGACCCCACAATATCGTTAAATGTAAGAAAAGCAACATTAGTGAAGAAAAGGCAGTAGATGGATATACATTCCAGCAGAATTCTACGCCAGCATACAACAACAGCCTGTGTAAACAGTTTAAATGTCTCAAGTTATGTTTAGAACGGTCAAGAAAGCTCATCGTTCGTGCCAGATCGTGTTCGGCTCAATAATTAGCTGTAGTTCCACTTGTTTTTTAAAGTTCTCAGAGTAATGAGTCAAACTCAAACAATACTTTATTTGAACTCGTTCAGCTTGATCATAGTTTGATTATATATATATATTTATGTATGTATATGTATAAGTATATGCTTGTGTAAGTATATTCATGTTCATGAATACATGCCTCACAATATGAATATTCTATACTTTAGTTTCAACTAGATTTTATGTTCATGAACAATTAGTGTTAGGCAAGATAAGTTTGCGACTTGAATACAAACAGAAAATTTAGCTCATTAGCTTAAGGAACTGAGCCAAATGATACATTAGCTCGCTCATGGTAAGCTAGTTTCAACCCTAATTATATTGATAAAAACTTGCAAACATTAATTAATTTAGAATTGCACATCACCTTATGATGGTAGGGAAAGGAGTCTTCCACAGGAGAAAAGGCAAAGAAAAGAAGTACCTGTAATAGCTCTACATAATTAGAAAGTTCATTAGAGATAATAGTTGTTTAAGAAAAAAAAAAATAAAAAAAAAATAAATAAATAAATAAATAAATAAATATATATATATATATATATATATATATATATATATAATAGATTTGGCACCTCATGCAACACTCGAAAGGAGTGGCCGGATATTAAGAACTTAATAACTAGATACCAAATAATTAAGATTGGGGTAACGAAGATGATTAGAAAGTAAATCAAATGAAGAATTAAGCGCCAGTTAGCAAAAACTACTAAATCATAAATTACATTCAAATGCGTCATGATTTTCACTAAACTATCAATAATACATGTTAATAGCGCATGAAAAAAAAGATACATTATTTTGGAATAACTTTCATTAAAATTTATATTTTTTATTGGTTCATGATGAAATCAAGCAGCAAAGCATATAACTCCACAAAATGGCGTGTCAACGACTCATCCTAATTGCAACAGAAGTTTTCTCACACTGCTGAGGTCTTGCATTATCGAAAATAGAGGTTGGATTTACAACGAAAAATATCAAAAATAAGTACTCACCAGGAATAGAACTGATAGTGAAGAGACCTAGCACAAATTATTCCAATGAAATTTCCAACAAACAAAACTGTTGAAATATCTGTAAACACAAGAAATTAAAATGAATTTTTTCAATTCATAAACAATCATAAAATACTGCATGAAAAATGTTGCAATGGAAAACTATGATAAATGCAGTTAAATAGCTGGTAACTTACGCTCTTTATGAAGGACATGGGTTATTGATTCACAATGGAAGAACTGACGGATGTGAAGAAGTTCAGTTATAGCATTATGCAACCTTGAACGCAATAGAATGAGAAGTCCACCTTCATACCTGTAGAACAAGAATGATCAACATCAAACATTATTCAATCAATTAAAAAAATATAAAAATATTTTAAAAAAAATTCTTTCCAGATTAGCTTTATCACACGAAATTTTTGCTAATGTAGAATGGTGTAAGACCGATCGAACTAAACAATCTCCACAGTTTCATTACCATATCAAGTTCAATGCTCTATGTTTAAAGTATTTTGACTTTCTAATAATTCATTTTTTCAATTCGAACTTTACAAGCAAGAGAGTTTATTTTTCTACCAGTTCAGATGTTACAATCATTTTCTAGTAAATTGATTTTACCTTTAATAATGTGCAGTAGTAACGCTATAAAATTCTCATTCACAAGCATATTATGAGGAATATTTTGCTAATTTTTTAAAACTCTTGATAGCATGCGGTAATTCTGGAATTTTTATAGAGTTCTATGTTTAATAACATCACAGGTTCATGAAGTGAGACCAAACTTAAAAACTTGGAATTATAAATCCGAGTTCCCGCATAGACCAGGGCATTAACATATTTAGTAGATAAACAGCTCTTATCATCAGCCGATACTCCACTAGCGGCGCTAAAAGCATATTCCAATACAATAGTGGTTATACGTGTTGACAAAATATCCCAAGCTATTTACATACATACCACCCAATTCTTATGTATTTACATATCTAACACCTAAACTTGTTAATTTTTACATTTATACCACCCAAATCTTTCATATCAACTTAAAAATACCCCCATTTTAACTTCTAAAAAGTGATGCATCTTTTCATGCAAAGATAGGGAGACATAGGATCCTTCATGTAGTCTATTAAATGTGGAACTTGAAGAGATGGAATCAACAACATATGGTGTGTATATATGCCAAAGAGTATCTTGAACACTTGATTGGTAGAATCTCGCCAAACATGCGAATAGATTTTTAAAATATGAAACTAATGAAATTCATTTCAAAGGTAATAGACATCAACTTACCTTTCCTAAACTCCAATATATTTTATGCAATCATTTTTTATTATATGGCTTGATATTCTCATGACTAAGGTTTGTTTGAAATAGCGGCGACACTCACCGAATTTCTTCTAACAACTTCGTTAGTCGAACTGAAGTAGACGAGTAGTGATCTAAATGAGTGAAAATTTGTCGTTTTTGCGAAAGAACTTCGGAAGACATTTGTCTCCTGTTATTTCCCCAAATGAAAATTTTGCCTCCAACCGAAAGGGACTTCACCTCTTAATCAAACAAAGCCTAAAATTTAACGCTTTTAATAAAACTTTAAATCGACTCAACAATGATGACAAAATAATCAAGTATAAACTATTAACATAATTTTTAATTTATAAAATTTTAAGATCCCAAATACAACATCAAGCCAAGAACCATCCCCATGCAATGTAAATTTGAGTGCAATGTCGAATTCTCTCATTTAGTTATACAATGGAAATTGAACGTCATTAAAATTCTTTTATTGTTATATTTTCTTAAACATTCACTCATGATTACTCCAAAATAACAGGAGGTGTTTACAACGCAACCCACGAGAACATATACCAGCTTGATGATGGATTCTATTCGTGAGATATAATTCCTCACAAAATCTTCAATTATATATTTTTGTGCATGGATTTGTGTAAGAAATCCTTACAAATTTGACAATCAATTGTTTTAAAAGAATTTGGAATCATTAATAAAAAATTGGAGCTAAATCATTAATCAATATCGCTTGTACTGCGGTATTATTCCACAAATTTGGGCTGGTTCTATGGNATTATTCCACAAATTTGGGCTGGTTCTATGGTGGTCTTAGACTGATGTTATTGTGGTGTTATTTTTGTTGTTACTTTGACATGTTATTCCACTATGATATGGTGTTATTGAGGTGTTATTTTGATGGTTATTGTGGTGTTATTAGTGTGTGCGTGTATTGAGCTGTTATTGCCGTGTTATTGGAGTGATGTGTTATTACGGTGTTATTCGAGAGGTATTTTGGTTGTATTGCGGTGTTATTAAGGTATTATTGCCGCATTATTGGAGTGAGGTGTTATTGCCACATTATTGGATTGAGGTGTTATTGTCGTGTTATTGAAGGATTATTTTGGTTGTATTGCTGCGATAAATGATGTTATTGTCGTGTTATTGGAGTAAAGTTTTATTTCAGTGTTATTGGTAGTATTATTGCGGTTGTATTGAAGTGTTATTGCGGTTGATGCGGTGTTATTAAAGTGTTTCTATTGAGGTGTTATGTGATATTATCTTGGTGTTATTGTCGTGTTATTTAGGTGTTATAATAATCTCATTGTAATTGTAATTTGACATTATTGGAGTATTATTATTGTGGTATTGTCATAATATTATGATAATTTTAATAAAGAGATGAAGCACGCTTAACATGGTGGTGATAAAAAAGCGAACACGGGAAAATCAATTTATTAGTTTAAATCATTATAGTTTCCATTATGTATCAGGCATAGCCCACAGACACGTTTCATAAGCAATTTCGGCTCTAAATTTTGTCATGTCTGTCTGTCAGCCCAATTTCTTGTTCCAGTCAGCTTTCTCGGCTTGTACTAACGTTTCCATATATTTGCAGACAAATATGCCACAATCAACACAGTTTGTTTGCACTGGAGGGTCATTAGCCATCACAACTAGCCATTTCGATAGATTGCTCCGGAAAATTTTTGACAACATCGTTTACAAATAAATTGAATGTAGAGTTTTCGGTTGAATTAAATTGTTATACAATACCAAAAAATATGAACTGAATAACAAATCACTGAGCTTCTGTTGAGTATACATACAATTTTGTAAGTGATCGTCTTGTGCATCTTGTTGGGTAAAAGTCATATACTCAACTTTTTCTCATTTAACTCCCAAACCAACAATGTCCAATGTTGTTTATCAACAATAGGAAATAAAATAATTTATGCATCTTTTACATTTTCATTTGTGATGTGTTGCACGAACATGGAGTTGAGTGAATCTTTATATATTTGCGAAAAATAAAATGACAAATGTTATCGTGGAATAAGAATACATATAAATGTTGTGTTAACTATACAAGATTTAGTTGAACTTGAATAATTACAGTGTAGTGACGATACATATAGATGTCATGTATAATGCTAGTAAATTTTTCTTCTTTTTCTCTATTATTAGGGCAAACACATGGACATGTTCGTTTGCAAACCAATTATTTCTAAGTATATTGTCAAGGCCATAACGACTTATTACTACATGCCCCGCATTAATCATAATATCACCCCTGCAACGTTGACATAGTTTTTGTGACATTTAAATATAAGAGAATTCCACAACAGAAAAATGCCAACATTTATTTATTGACTTATCATTGTATCTGACAGAGCATCAATCAATTACTTGCCACATTTGAAGCGGTATTACTGTTCTACCGGAAAAATTGATAACTTTCTTAGCTAGACAAGGCTACATATCCAAAAAGTAATCATCTGTAATGTCAAATTAAATGTTATGATACACAATAACAAGAGTTATTTTGTAATAAGATACCTTTATCACATAATCATCTGCACAAAACAATATCTTTCATGTTGTCTTGGAGATCTCTCTCTTCATTTGTGAGTGTAATGCGTCAAAGGTTCCACAACATCTTTTACTATTTGTTCTGCTTGTTCAATATCTAGAAGTAACCTGTCATCCCAAACGGTTGTAATATCTACAACATTTATTATTGTTTGTTGTTGTAAAACATCTTCTATTGTTTGTTCAGTCAATTTTTGAAAAATGGTTTAATCATTTATTGTTTGTTCAGCTTCTTCAATATCTACAAGTAACTTTTCGCCCCCTTACAGCAAGAGTATCTACAACATCTGTTATTGTCAATTGTTCCACAATGGTTTCATCTTTTATTGTTTCCTTAACTTGTTCGATATGTAAACTTCTCAGCCTCTACGGCTGGAGGCCTCTACGGCTGGAGTATCTAAAACATCTATGCGATGCTGTTCCACAATATCTTTTATTATTTCTCTTATCTTCAACTCAAATGTAATATAATGAGAACTCAATTTTCTCTTCCTTCTATTTTGCCTGGCCTTAACCCTTCGAATTAAATTGTCAAGTGACTATTCAAGTGTTTCTTTCTTCGTTGATTTCCTGTACAATTAAATTATTTTATTTTCTAATTTATTAGCCTCAGTCTTGATGTCTGTCACTGTGTTTTGTAAATCAGAAACTCAGCTATCTATTAATTCTTGAAATTCAAAAAGAAAATTTTCCCGATTTCTAAGTAATTGAATTATTTCTTCAAAAACTTTATTGACTCCTATAAATGTTGATTGCAGAGTGATGACCTTTGAAATGAATGGATCAACATCATACGAAACCGGTGAATGCGATGTGGAATGAGTTTCATGGTGTGAAATAAGTTTTACAGGACTAAACCGTCCTTCAATTGGAGGGGCAAGCAAATGATGATTATCGTTTTTAAGATCCAAAAAATACTTGTAAACCTACAAAGAAATTCATAATTACAAACAAAAGTGAACTGAATTTCTAAAAAGAAAAAAAAAAAATCTAATGAGAAAAATTCCTTGCCTATAGGGTTGAGTTTCTTAAAGGTTTGATGTATTTAAGATAAGTTCTAGCTCACATTTATTGACCATCTCAACATTCAAGCCCTGACCTCACGTGCAGCAGAAGTGACCAAAGATGTATGCTCATAAAGCCAAAGCTATATAAAAAGATAAATCATAATCTGGTTTGACAAAAAACAAATAAAAAAAGAAATTATAAAAGAAATAAACAAACACTTAGTGTGAGAGGAAAAACAAATCCATCGTTATATCTCAATGGCTGATTCTGTGTTATTTTTATGACAACGACATTCACTTGAACAATGAGAAAATCACACACAATAGCAGACCAATTAAAGAGAAAAAATGTACATTATCACCAAAAGAGTAAAGTCCTTTGGGACATTAAAATTGCTCGAATGAAAAAATATATTTGTTTACAAAAACTTTAAAAACAGTTCATCAAAGGGCATAGAATACTCACCAGATGAAAATTTAACTAGGTCATTATTTATTTATCTCGCATCGACACCACAAGAGAGGGCTTTATTCTAGTGGACTGGTTCTCCTCTGTTGGTATGCCTATCAGTAGGGCAAGTTGATCAGGGCCTATTCATAATTCTTTCCTGCCCATCCTGAATACCATCCATTCAAAATCCCAACAATTGAAGATGTGTAGTGTAAGGACATTGTCTTGGGGATACAGAGACAGATCAAAAATTGAAGCACATTCATTACTTTCAATTTGTTTAAACTCTACTCAGATAGGGCACGTTTGAACATATCAATATCACCTCTTACTACAGATGATTAACATCTACAGTTGAACATCCTTGAGTTCAATAACCTACAAAAGAAGACAATGCAGAAAAAGACATTTTGTTATTCTCGTTTGTGTCCATGATAAAACCACTCCAATACTTCAAACATGAATGCAACAACAAAATATCAAAATAACGCCACAATTACAGAATATCAAAAAAATTACACTTTAATAACATAATAATAACGTCGCAATAACACGAAAATAATACCACAATAAAACCACAATACCACCAAAATAACATCTCTTACCCACCTCAATAACATCATAATCCCACCTCAATAAAACAAAAACATTACAACTCCAATAACACCTGAATAACACAACAAAAATACCATAATAACACTACATTCCCATTGTAATAACACCATCCCACCTCAATAAAACTAAAGCATTACAACTCCAATCCCACCACAATCCTACCACTATCCTACTTCAATAAAACTGAAACATTACAGTTCCAATAACACCACAATAATATCATAATCACATCATAATAACACTTCAATAACACCACAATCTCACCTCAATAAAATCAAAACATTACAGACACAATAACACATAAATAACACTACAATAACATCATAATACCACCACAATAACATCACATTAACATTGCAATAACACCACAGTCTCACCTCAATAAAAGCGAAACATTACAACTCTAATAATATTTAAATAACACCAAAATAACACCACAATCCCACATCAATAAAACCAAAATATTACAGCTCCAATAATACCACAATACAGCAATACCACCACAATAACGTCACATTAACACAACAATAACACCACAATCCCACCTAAAAAAAACGAAACAAAATAGCTCTAATAACATCTAAATAACAACACAATCTCATATCAATAAAACTAAAACATTACAACTTCAATAGCACATAAATAACACCACAATCTCATCTCAATAACATCACAATCTTACCTCAATAAAACCGAAACATTACAACTCCAATAACGTCATAATCTCACCTCAATAAAACTGAAACATTACAGCTCCAATAATACTAGAATAACACCAGAATAACATCATAAATACACCACAATAATATCATAATCCCACCTCAATAAAACCAAAACATTACAGCTCCAATAACACTACAATAAGACAATCCCATCTCAATAAAACTGAAATATTATAACACCTAAATAACAGCACTATAACACCAGAATAACATCACAATAACACCATAATCTTACCTCAATAACAACACAATCTCACCTTAATAAAACAAAAACATTATAGCTCTAATAACACTTAAATAACACCACAATAACGCCAGAATAAAATCACAATCCCACCTCAACAAAACCACAATCCCACCACAATAAAACCAAAACATTACAACTCTAATAACACCTAAATAACACCACAATCTTACCTCAATAAAACTAAAACATTACAACTCTAATAACACAAAAATAACACCATAATACTATTAGAATAACATCAATTTAACACCACAATAACACTACAATCCCACATCAATAAAACCAAAACATTACAGCTCCAATNGAATGCAACAACAAAATATCAAAATAACGCCACAATTACAGAATATCAAAAAAATTACACTTTAATAACATAATAATAACGTCGCAATAACACGATAACAATACCACAATAAAACCACAATACCACCAAAATAACATCTCTTACCCACCTCAATAACATCATAATCCCACCTCAATAAAACAAAAATATTACAGCTCCAATAACACCTAAATAACACAACAAAAATACCATAATAACACTACATTCCCATTGTAATAACACCATCCCACCTCAATAAAACTAAAACATTACAGCTCCAATCCCACCACAATCCCACCACCATCCCACTTCAACAAAACCGAAACATTACACTTCCAATAACACCACAATAATAGCATAATCACACCATAATAATACTTCAACAACACAACAATCTCACCTCAATAAAATCAAAACATTACAGACAATAACCCATAAATAGCACTACAATAATATCATAATACCACCACAATAACATCAAATTAACATCGCAATAACACCACAGTCTCACCTAAATAAAAGCGAAACATTACAACTTTAATAATATTTAAATAACACCAAAATAACACCACAATCCCACATCAATAAAATCAAAATATTACAGCTCCAATAATACCACAATACAGCAATACCACCACAATAACGTCACATTAACACAACAATAACACCACACTCCCACCTAAAAAAAACGAAACATTACAGCTCTAATAACATCTAAATAACACCACAATCTCATATCAATAAAACTAAAACATTACAGCTCCAATAGCACATAAATAACACCACAATCTCATATCAATAAAACTAAAACATTACAGCTCCAATAGCACATAAATAGCACCACAATCTCATCTCAATAACATCACAATCTTACTTCAATAAAACCGAAACATTACAACTCCAATAACGTCATAATCTCATCTCAATAACACCACAATCTCACCTCAATAAAACCGAAACATTACAGCTCCAATAGCACTAGAATAACACCGAAATAACATCATAAATACACCACAATAATATCATAATCCCACCTCAATAAAACCAAAACATTACAGCTCCAATAACACCACAATAAGACAATCCCACCTCAATAAAACTGAAATATTATAACACCTAAATAACAGCACTATAACACCAGAATAACATCACAATAACACTATAATCTTGCCTCAATAACAAGACAATCTCACCTTAATAAAACGGAAACATTATAGCTCTAATAACACTTAAATAACACCACAATAACGCCAGAATAAAATCACAATCCCACCTCAATAAGACCACAATCCCACCTCAATAAGACCACAATCCCACCACAATAAAACCGAAACATTACAACTCTAATAACACCACAATCCCACCTCAATAAAACTAAAACATTACAACTCTAATAACACAAAAATAACACCATAATACTATTAGAATAACATCAAATTAACGCCACAATAACACTACAATCGCACATCAATAAAACCAAAACATTACAGCTCCAATAACACCTAAATAATACTATAATAACATCACAATAATATTATAATAACAGCGAAATATAACAAAAAAACACCACAATCTCATCTCAATAAAANAAATAACACCATAATACTATTAGAATAACATCAATTTAACACCACAATAACACTACAATCCCACATCAATAAAACCAAAACATTACAGCTCCAATAACACCTAAATAATATTATAATAACACCGCAATATAACAACAAAAACACCACAATCTCATCTCAATAAAACTGAAACATTAATGTGGTGTTATTTTGGTATTATTGATGCGTTATTGTGATGTTAGTGTGGTGATATTTTTGTGTAACTGATGTGTTATTTAGGTGTTATTAGTGTATCGGTAAGGCGTTATTATCAAAAAAATGTTGTACAGTGATGTTATTCGCGCCGTAGTATTGTGATGTTATTGCGATTGTATTGTGGTGTTATTAGTATAATAATATGGTGTTATTGTCAGACAAAAATGGTGTTACAGCGATGTCATTGCACAATGCAAATAAATATTATATGATGCAAGTACAACCACACAAACAAAATTACTTGGATGCCTTCTGTCGACTCACGCTCATTGGTTTTCTTGTGCTCTTCCATTATTGTATATTAGCTTGCTTGAAAACACATAGAGAAGTACATGAGTTTGCACCCTAAACCATAAATATTCATGCAAGACTTGTTTTGAAAAAAAAACCTGAACATCACAAAACTTATATGGTGAGAGAAAGAGAGAGGAACTTTGAATGGATCTCGACCAGTGACCCACAGTGCGAAGGATTTCGAACAAAAAAAATCTTTAGCTACCAATCTTAAATGAAAACTGCAATGCGAAACTCTAACCGATGTCAATAGAAGAAAATAGAGATTTAAGAGCCGTGCAACAGGATTTTGTTTTCGAAGCGATGGACTGAGCATTATGATTCAGCGCGGAGACCTTCCTTTTCGAAGCAATGGGTTGGTTCGGGCCGGGTCATGTATTAAAATAAAGAGTTTTTTCATTTTTTTATTCAGTGGGACCGCAGCTTCCACATGGTGACATGTGCTCCACATGGTGACATGTGGCACAATTTCATTGGAGTCCAGACACAACCATGCGTCCGGACTCCTGATGTAATATTTACTCTCAAACAATAGAGAAATGCAACTAACAGAAGAAGAATGATCATAGAGCAACAGAGCATACATAAAAATACATTCAAAACATTGACTTCAAAATAATAGTAAACTTTCTTAGATCTTAACAAAACACCAAAAAAAAAAAACAATTAATCATCTAAAACAGATGTAAAAGTAGCAAAAAATCATGTAAAATAAGAGATCTAATACATGCACCTCAAAAGCTAAAGATAATTTCATAAAAAAATGTATACATTATGACATCAACAAGCAAAAGTTAGATCTCACCAACAAAGAAGCCAACAGGTAAAGATGAATATAACTATGATTTAAATGCAAGACGACACTAAGCTTGATCAGCACTCAGTAGAAGTCCGAGCCAATCAAAATAATTTGATATAGCGACAATCAAAATGAGTCATGGCTGACATGCAAGGACTACGTTATGCGAGACACAAAAAGCCAGAGACTAAAGTTAAAAAAAAAAAAAATTTGGTAAATTATTTTTAGTTTAAAAATAAATTAAATTCTTTTCAAAATTTTGGAAAATATTTTTTAAGTTTTTGTTTTTTCAAAAAAAAAAAAAAAAACTTTCATTCATGGCACACTTCTTATATGTGAGCAAAGACAAATCCATGCACACTTCCTTTCCTCGCAACAACCTTCACTGCTCTATTTTTTTTCATCACCTTTATCAACTCGAGGTCTCAAAAAACATAATTGTGCTCACAATCAAATCATCCACTCAACAACAACAACAACAAAGCCTTAATCCCACTACGGAGTCGGCTACGTGATCCTTTTTCTTCGTTGCGTCCTATTTAGTGTCATATTTCATTTGTTCTAATAAATTAAGATCAATTTTTATACAACAAGCCCAAGCTTTCCTAGGACTACCTCTGCCTTTCTTAACATAAGTCGAATCTAAAACATTTACTCTCCTAATCGGATCATCAGATCGTCGACGTTTAATGTGACCAAACCATCTAAGACAACTCTCTTTAATTTTGTTTGTCACTGGAGCTACACCAATCCTATCATGGACAAAATCATTTCGCATTTTGTCTCTAAGTGTAAAGCCACTCATCCACCTAATCATTCTCATCTCGACAACATTTAACTTAGTTATGCTTCTCTTTTAAAGGCCAACATTCAGTGCCATAGAGCATTGCAGGTCTCACCACCATCTTATAAAATTTTCCTTTCAGTCCAAGTAGTACTTTTCTATCACACAAAAGGCCCGAAACATTCCTCCACTTCAACCAACCAACTTGAATTCTATTATTAACATCCCATCTATATCACCATCGCTTTGAACAACAGACCCGAGATATGTAAATCGTTCACACTTTTCAATAATTTGATCACCCAAAGTTACACTTCTGTCACTAGAGCTACTACTACTACAATTACATTCCATGTATTCAATTTTACTTCTACTCAAATGAAAGCCTTTAGACTCCAATGTAGACCTCCATAATTCAAGTTTTTCCTGGGCTTTTTCTCTCTTCTTATCCACGAGAAGGATAAACCATCCACTCAACACATGACATAAATCTTCTACTCATCGATCTTCAAGGACCAAAGCTCTCAATGACACAAACNTCGAGGTCTCAAAAAACATAATTGTGCTCACAATCAAATCATCCACTCAACAACAACAACAACAACAACAAAGCCTTAATCCCACTACGTGGGGTCGGCTACGTGATCCTTTTAGTGTCATATTTCATTTGTTCTAATAATTAAGATAAATTTTTATACAACAAACCCAAGCCTTCCTAGGACTACCTTTGCCTTTCTTAACATAAGTCGAATCTAAAACATTTACTCTCCTAATCAGATCATCAGATGGTCGACGTTTAATGTGACCAAACCATCTAAGACAACTCTCTCTAATTTTGTATGTCACTGGAGCGACACCAATCCTATCACGGACATAATCATTTTGCATTTTGTCTCTAAGTGTAAAGCCACTCATCCACCCAATCATTCTCATCTCGACAACATTTAACTTAGTTTTATGCTTCTCTTTTAAAAGCCAACATTCAGTGCCATAGAGCATTGCAGGTCTCACCACCATCTTATAAAATTTTCCTTTCAATCTAAGTAGTACTTTTCTATCACATAAAAGGCCCGAAGCATTCCTCCACTTCAACCAACCAACTTGAATTCTATTATTAACATTCCATCTATATTACCATCGCTTTGAACAACAAACCCGAGATATGTAAATCGTTCACACTTTTCAATAATTTGATCACACAAAGTTACACTTCTGTCACTAGAGCTACTACTACTACAATTACATTCCTTGTATTCAATTTTAGTTTTACTCAAATGAAAGCCTTTAGACTCCAATGTAGACCTCCATAATTCAAGTTTTTCCTGAGTTTTTTCTCTCTTTTTATCCACGAGAAGGATAAAACATCCACTCAACACATGACATAAATCTTCTACTCATCGATCTTCAAGGACCAAAGCTCTCAATGACACAAACCTTCCATGCAACAGTTACTAGGGACGCAGAAGGTCAACAGAGCACATTTGTGCTCACAATTGAGGCTAGGGAAAGGAAGGCGGCTTGGGGTTAGGGTTTGAAGTGGCGACAAAGAAAGTGGGGTTTGCAGTCGAAAAGCAGCGAGATCTTACCTGCAAGAAGATGATAGAAAGGATGAAAACAATTTCTTTTCTCATCTCTGGCTGGTAAATGGAAGAGGAAAAGGCATGATATCTGCTGGGATGGTGAATTTGTATTTGGGTGAAGTTGACAAGGTTTTCCCACTATGTTTGGATTGGGTGGATCTCAAAAAAGTTTAAATGTTTTTTAGTCGTACTATTATTTATTCACTTTAATTTTAAATTATTTATGCTAACTGAACATGATTTATGGTTTTATCATGGTATTTTTTTTAAAACAACAAATACATAATACAAATCAAACATGCTTTTGTTACAAAAAATAACATAAACCAAATAAAATAAAAAGGAACAAAATTAAAAAAAGTTATTCCAAAAAGCTCAGAACCCAAAGCAAATCATAACAGGAAAATAAAATTAGAACAGACATAACAGTGAGGAATCTGTTTATTAAAATGATTAAATGCATAGATCAGGAATTTACTTGCACCATTTGTGATGCGCGAATAATAAAAGCACCGTCAGATGAATAACCAGCAGTGCAATTGCAAATTCTTTTGAGATGAATATTTCATCCGGAACAAATTTAAAATTAACTGACCTGAAAGAATAAAAGTAATGACTATTAGACAAGTAAAATTAAAAAAAATCAAAACAATTGTCTACCTATGAAACCAATAAATCAAGCATGCCTACTTAAGATATATGTGTGAATTCAGTCAAGCTTAAAAAATCCTTTTAAAAAGATTTTTTAACTATTTCTATTTATAAATGAAGTTAAAAGCACCCCAAGATAAAACATATTTTCAAAATAACATCTACAAAAAGTCTTTTGTGAACTCTCTAATGATGATTGCACCATCCTTATGAGTGCATGAATACACCTACGTTTCAAGCAATTGTCCCAACATTAGAAAATTTGGGAACAGAGGTACAAACGGATTTTACTCTCTTTAAAAACCACACCAGTCCATTAACTAAAATTTTGTTGGACCAAAAATCCTTATTTGATGAAGGCCATAAAGATTGTTTGCATGGGGAAGAATTCTAAAAAATACTAAATTTAAATATGCCTACAAATTCAGAAGTATAGAATTTCAATGAATGACTCTATATATATATATATATATATATATATATAACCCAGCCACCAGATTTCAAAGGAGATGACAAACATTGGAATCATCAATAGTTCTCAAGAGGCATTTCGAATTCTATCAACAAATTACCGAATTCTAATGGCATTAAAAGTGCGTTCCCATAAACAACTTGACATATTAGCCTCTCACTTTAAAATCTCAAGAAGTCCACAAATTATGAAATGATAAAATCAAAATATTTGTAATGATTTAGTTATTTCTGCAGATATATGCGAGTTTGCAAGAACCAACTCTAGGCATGAGCTTGCAAATGTGTGTAATTCTACAGCAATAGAAGTAATAATCTTCTGGTGGCACTGAAATTGTTTTAAAATGGCTCAAACTGCATTGACTATAATAATCTCCACCTATGAGAATCCTTACACTGAGCAAATTATTCATGTTCAGTAAGAATAAAAAAAAAAGCATTCCACAAAACATAAACAGAAGTTTGAATGCAAATCTACTAATAACATAAAAACCCCTTTATGATTTGCACTTCCATGGACGAAAGCATTGCACATGTAAAATTAGAATTGTAAGTTTCAAACAAAAAATGTACCAGAAGTGGATGAAGACTCGACCGAGGTTGAAGGCTCTAGAAATGTACGCCATGGGATATGTCAACAGAAAAGGCAAACCTAAGGCTACCTGCAACATACGACATCAAATTATCGTTGCTATACAAATAATTTGGGCATAAAAAGCTCGGAATAATCTCATGCAATTCCACATATAAGCCAATAATATAAATGTCCCACACCTAGAAAAAAAAAAGTGCCAAAAGGTATAAAACATGTCACCAGACAGTAACCAAGGCCTGAAGAAGGGGAAAGACTAAGGAAATTACAGAAGGAATCGAAATAATGAAGAAAGTAACAAATCTTAGAAATAATATATCAACAAAGCTTGCGGAACAACCAAAATTCTGATAAGGACTTCTCAGGTTCGAGAATAGAGCAGGGAGCTCTTAAGGAAAAAAATAAAACCAAAATAAAGAGAAATAGGAAAAAAATAAAAAACTGAATAAAGAGTATAGGAAAACAAATAACATCAAATAAAAGAAAATCTGCATATTAATAACAACTAGAGATAGTCATTATTATTTTAATATTCAAATACTCTCCCTCAAGTTGAATCAAAGATGTCAATTATGTTCAACTTGAATTTGAATTCATCGAATAGTGGCCCAGGAAGGTCCTTTGCATGGATATCTACTAGTAGGCCACTGGAGGGCACAAAAGGAATACATATTTCCCTAGACTCAAGTTTTTTCTTGATGAAGTGTATATCAATCTCCACATGTTTGGTACGATCATGTTGGGTGGTTGTGGGCAATGCTAATGGCGGCCTAATTATCACAAAATAACTACAAAGGGTCGGAAGCCGGCATATGTAGTTCACGGACTAAGATGTATAACCAGAGAGCTTCACAGATCCCCAAGAACATGGATCAAAATTCAACTTTATTACGGCTCCGAGCAACCGCCAACATATTTTGTTTTTCCATGTGATAAGAATCCCCTACACAAATGAGCTTTACTCGGAGGTAGATTGTTATTGTGGACTGATCCAACCTAATTAGCATCTGTATAAACAATAATAGAACGATAAATGTGGTGTGAGAAAAATAAACCTGAGCCCGGTGTGCCTTTTAAATAGTGGAGAATCCAGTGGACAGCATGGAGATGGTGCTCATTTAGGTCATGCATGAATTGACTTACTATACCAACTGAATGACATGTCGGGGTGTGTATGGGCGAGGCAAAAGAGTTTCCACACAAGACGCTTGTAGTGAGTCTTGTAAACAGGAACTGCATTGAAAACATTAGATAGATTTTCATTCGGATCCATTGAGACAACCATTGATTTGCACAGAATCAGATTGTTTTCTGTTAACAAGCCAATCACATATTTAAGCTGAGATGGGCAAACACTCCGAGATGACCGAACAACTTCCATGCCTAAGAAGTATGAGAGGGATCCCAAGTCCTTCATTTAAAGGACACAGCTAGAATGTCTTTCAAAGACTTCAATATTGGTAGATCATTTTCTGTGAGCACAATATCGTTGACATAGACAATAAGAATAACAATCTGGTCATTGAACGAATGTTGGAAGAAGAAAGTGTGATCCGATTGAGACTGAGTAAAAACATGACCGACTACTACCTCTGTGAACTAGCCAAAATCAGATCTGTGAGGATTGCTTTAGTCCATAAAAAGACTTTCGCAGCCGACACACTTGTCCTAGGAAGGTAGTAGAGTCAAAACTAGGAGAAGAAACATATACACCTCCTTTATAAGTTCTTCGTTCAAAAACACATTCTTGATATCAAGCTGGAATAAGGGTGAATCCAGATTCACCGCAAGAGATAACATAACCCAAATTGTGTTTAACTTGGTCATCAAGGCAAATGTTTCATCATAGTCAACTCCGTAGGTCTGTGAGTATCCTTTGACAACCAACCGTTAATTGTTGTGTTTAAATGAGCCATCTGAGTTGAATTTGATGCTAAAAATCCATCGGCAACTCACTGCCTTCTTACCTCGAGGAGTATCTATGACATCTCATGTGTGGTTTCGCTGAAGGGCATTCATCTCCTCCATTATTACAATTTTTCAGTCAGATCTGCTCGTGCAGCCTCAATAATGAGATCTGATGATCTGTCAAGGCAGTAACAATTGCTCTGTAGATCGGCGATAAACTATGAAAAGAGACATATTTTACCATGGAATAGAGAAAACATGTCTAATTGCGCATTTTACTCGATGAACTCACCTCTTCATTTAGAGTAGTAGTAGTGCCAAGGATGTTGCTAGGAGTGGATTCAAGGTCCAACAACGAGGTAGCGGGATCCAAACTAGGGTGCACCGAGTATAAACACAGAGTGGGAGGAGGAGATGGTGGAACAATAGGAACCGGAGATTCCTCAGTGGCAGGAATAATGGGGGAACATCCATAGGAGTAGGATAAAGAGTAGTGTCCGAAAATTCTAGCTTCCCTTCACTTGAGGTCGATGAAGGAAAATACAGAACACTTTTAAAAAGAAGATATCAACATTCGCATAGATTTTGTTTGTGATAGGATCCAGGCACGGATACCCTTTTTGAGCTGTGGGGTACCCTAGGAAGACACATTTTATGGATCAGGATCAAGTTTACTCCAAGTTGGCTTAGTGTTCCAAAAAAAAGGCTATGCATCCAAATATTTTAAGATCTAAAGTGGAGAAGGTCCGATTGACAGAAAAGCATGACATCAAGACAACTAACGGGTTTGGAAGTCATGAATTTTAGAGAGGATTCTATTTATGAGATGGGTGGCAGTTAATATGAAATTATTCCAAAAACATTTTAAGACATTAGATTGAAATATAATGGAGCGAGCAATGTCGAGGAGATGATTTTTTCTTTCGGCTAACCCATTTTATTGTGTCCCTACACGAGCTATGGTGGAGGATCTCCTTACTTGCCAAGAAATCACCTAAAATATAGTTAAAAAATTAAAGTGTAGAGGTTTTGAAAAGTGGCAGAAATTTGCAATTTGTCATTTAAAATATAGACTCACATCATTCGAGTGTGGCCGTCAATCAAAGTAAGAAATCATTGTTTATTTGTGTAGCTGGCAGTGCAAGAGGACCCTCATATGTCGCTGTGAATGAGTGAAAAAGGAGAAAAAGAGATGTATGTGTGGACTAGATAATGAACCCAATGATATTTGACTAATTGACATGTCTCACAATTAAAATTAGAAAGATTTTGATTAAAAAGCGTCAAGAGATATAAATATTTTAGATATTGGAAACTATGATGACCCAAACAACAATTCAACAACANAATGAGACATTCAGTAACTTGAGATAGGCTACAACTATCGAGTGGTATGTCCCCATTGTCCGCACATTTCTATTGAAAGTAGAAGAGACCAGCTACCAGTTTAATAGTTCCAATCATCGAGAATGATAAAAACATCAGAAGATAAATGAGTAACACCATCAATGTTATGTGTCAATTTACTGATAAATAAAATGTTACACTATAATAGTAGTACATGTAACACAGATTCCAGAGTTAGATCGGTCGTTAGAACAACAGATCCTTTATCAGCAATAGAATTATAGGAGCCATCCATAATTCTGATCATATCTTTTTTAGAACATGGATAATATGTCGAGAAAGCTTGTGAACATCAAGTCATATGTTCTGACAGTTGAATCAATGATCCACGAACTAGAGGATGGAAAAAACGTGAATGTCATAGGAATGGTATCTTGAGGGGCGTGTGGTCGACGGTCCAACACAAAACCGATTGGATCAAAGTAGCTTGATTAAGTGCTCCATCTGATTATTCAGAGAGTCGAAGGATTCAAAAATGTTCTGGGTAACAGTCGGTTGACCCGTGGTAGACTCTGATGTCGTAGTAAAGACCCTTCGTAGTAGAGGATTTGGCTAAGGATTTGTATGCCGGTTTTCTGTGGAGGTTCCAACATTTGTCACGGTTGTGATTGGGTTTGTGACAGTAATCACAAGTGAAGTGACTTACCCGAGAGGGCTGAGCACTATTAGAGATCAAGGTGGACGATTCAGTTGAAGGGGTAGAAGTGCCAAGCATGACAAGTCTGCCACTTTCTTCGCGGCGGATCTCAGTGAAGGCAGCACGAGCAGAAGAAAAATGATTCTGACCAAGAATACTTCCCCGTACTTCACCAAGGTCTTTGTTGAGGCCTGTTAGGAATTGGAACATGTGATCCTTTTTTACAATTTTTTGGAAGAGAGAAAAGTCGACCGAAGAGTCTCAAGTGTAGTCGTAATACAACTTGCATTCCATTCATAGTCCCACCAAGTCATTGTAGTACTGAGTCACGGTCCTTGATCCCTGTTTAGCCTCTCGAATCTTCTTAGACACCTCATAGAGTTGGTTGGAGTTTCTTACATCCGAGTAGGTATCACGAACTGTTGTCTAGAGGGAACTAGCAAAAGAAAAGAACATATAGTAACGGTCAATCGATGGTTCCATAGAGTTGATCAACCAAGACATAACCATGGAGTTCTCCATTTCCAAAGCTCCATATGACCAGTCAGCTTTTGGAGGTTCAAGGATAATGTTTGTGAGATGACCAAATTTCCCACGTCCTTTGATGAATACGAACGCCGCTTGGGGCCATTTAGAGAAAATTAATATCTCCAGTTTGTGAGTTGTGATCAAGAAGTTCATGTTGGTTTCTGGTTCTTCAGTTTACATGGGAACGGAGGTTGGAGTCGAACCTCCGGTGGAATCAAGAACACTTTTTGAGGATGGCTCAGTGCTGGAGGAGTACGTCATGAATTCGACTGAATCGAAAGAAATTTGGTTGATATTTCAAGACATCGCAAGATTTCAGCTTGTAGGTCACCGGCTGTCGGGAAAACCCTGATGACTGGATAGGAGAATTACTGGCGGCTGAATTTGGCTAGTGGCAGTGACCTCCAACGGTTGGAAAGGGAGCCAGCGACAGGTAAAAGTCAATAGATGGGAGACAGCTGGCTGGAGCACCGGTAGTAGGTAATAAAAAGTCCACGGAAGATAGAAAAAACAGCAGCATAGAAAACCAACAGGAGGGGAAGTTGGCAGAAGGAAAAAATAGCCGGGTGGTAGCACCAACAGAGGTGAAAAATACCCCTCTACGGGAGACAGAAAACGACAGCAAGGAAGCCTCTAAAAAAACAGACGGCTACAGCCAAAAACTGCTCTACGGGAGAGAAAACCGCTGCAGGAAACAGTTGGCAGCAGGGAAAAAATAGGAACCTTGTTGGTGGGAGGGAAAACTCGAGGAAGAGTTGGTGGCTAGGGTTAGATACTTGGCTTTGATACCATGTTAGGTTTGAGAATAGAGCGGGATGTCTTATTGATAGAAAGATGGATATATAAACTCAATTACAAGGGGCAATAATAAGGAAAGAAACAAAAACCGAATAAAGGGAAGTAGGAAAGAAATAAAAACAGAATAAAGAAAATCAGGAATGCAAATGATAACAAATAAAAGAAAATCTGCACATAATAATAGCTAGGGATAGCCGTTATTATTTTAATATTCTAATAGGACCCCCCTCAAATATTTTGGGTTGCCAAAACTAAAAACATAATGTGTGTGTGTGAGGGCTACGACTATATCAGATGCACAAATCTTCATTCAATCATTCACCATAAAACACTCTGAACCAACAACTTAATTGTTAAAAAATAATTGTAATGCCTATAGATGTTGAAAGAAATAGTGATGCCCTGTTGATCCATCCCAGGGCTAGAAAAACTCCAAAGAAATAAACAAACAAATAAAATCTAACTAAAAAAAACAATGCGTTGTATAAAGTGAAAAACATAAACATTAGATTGAAAATAAAAATTACATCCGCATAGAGTCTACAAATCATAAAAAAATGGATACGGTAGTTAATACATAATATACCATTGACATTATGAAAGGTAAGACGTGTAAAAGTATTTATAAAGCTACCTAAAATAACTAAAGATAATGCTATAGTTTTCAATGGAAGCCAAATAGTTTGGGAACATACCTGCACAAATGCAGCACACGACAAGGCAGATAAAATACCCTTGATGCTCAGAGCCTATACCTCCAAAGTTCAAACAATAAAAAATTGCAAATAAATATAAGATAACAAACCATAAATTCCAGGTTGCAAAATTGATGTACCTTCAACATGAGAAGAAGCAATGGCGGGGCAAAAAGGAGAACATTCATCTTGACTGATACAGCTGCACTGTCACGAAAATACAATTAAAATCATTTGAAAAGGCCTAACTAACTAATTCCAATGTGCAGGAAAGCAAATAATGATCAGAAGGTATTTTTAAATGATATAATGTCATTCAAAAATATCATAATTACCTGAAGATTATCAAAGAGAAATGCCATTTTTGATAGAGAAGTAAAACTAATGCAGCATGAAGCATGGTCATTGCAACACAGTCATTAAATAGACGAAGCATAAATATTGAGTGAATTCTCTTCGACAGGCAAAGCAACACAAACGCCCACCAAGGAAGCTGCAAATTGATCCAAAGGAAAAAAGCAGACAGATCTCAGTGAAAAGGTGTGATAAAAAAATATAGGAAAATTTACATAAATGCCACTTAATACATATATATTTAAATATCCAATTTTTCCATTTAAGCCACCTTGCCTATGCATAAAAATGTGTATTCCACATTTTAAAAGTTAAAATAGTAGTATTTTTATGTGATATGAAAGATTTCGGTGATATAAATGTAAAAGATAAAGTTTTATGCGTTAGACATGTAAATACATAGATATTAGGTGATATTTATGTAAATGCCCCAAAAATATATTACTAGGAATAAGGGTAAAATGAATAAATCACCAACAAAAATAAAATAGAACCATAACATGTTTCATCTGAGGAATTCAATATAATATAAAACAGAACAAAAGTGCCTAAAATCCTCAGCATAAATTCCACCTCTTTTGAGCCCAAACAAATCAATGTTCTACGGGGAAATTATAAACTCGGTTAAAAGAAGATAACCAGCTTTGAAAAAACAGACCATTGTAAGTTGTGATGGTAATACAAGTTATAAAGTCAGGAAGGCTGAAGATATTACGAAAAAAGAGAAGAAAATTTAGAAATAAATATGTAAAAAATGCAAGCAAAGGAAGATGTACAGAAAGGGCTAGAAAAAAGTATCAGAGTTCAAAATTCTTTAAGCTTCTGGCATTATTGCAAATAAGTATCGTAAAGATACTTCAAATTATGCTATCAGTTTCATGTCAATGTGGTAATCTCGTGTCACCAAATGACAGTGTTTGCTATTTATGAATCATCTTTGCCTCTTTCATCTGCAACATTTAGCTGAATATTGGACGCAATATTAGTCAAAAAATAATATTTGTATTTTTCTTAGAAACTACTTAAAAAGTAAATATTTTTAAGAATTCAGAAGTTTCAACATAGCCAGCCAAAATTTCGTGGTTCAGAAGATATCATGTTTTGTTTATTTATCCTACTTAGCTTTGCTTTAAGGCGGCCCCCTGTGCCTTTTGTCAATGCTTTTCACTTGCTGTGCATCTCAAACACTGATATCACCATTTTTTATTTAGGAAGATTTACATACATACCAATCAATTCTTATGTATTTACAGATCTAAAACTTAAACTTCAATTTGTACATGTATGCCACCTTACCTATCTATGAAATGATGTATTTTACTTTTTAAAAGTTAAAATAGGGGTAATTTTATGTGGTATGAAAGATTTGGGTGGTATAAATGTAACAAATAAAGTTTAGATGTTACATTTGTAAAAAACATAGGAATTGGGCGTTCTGTAAATGCCCTTTTTATTTAGCGTGGAAAGTAAGCAACGAACAGCATTAGATTACACACGTGCCGCCTCCACAGCTTCATCCCAGATGACACACTAAAGCAGAAATACCTAATGAAGCTTAAAAGGCACAGATGGAATCCCACAGAAAGAAGAGCATGGTTAGCATATGACTCATGCAGGCAACGTGAGGAAAATTTATAGTGCTCGCCTTATATATAAGTTAAAATGGTATACAATGCCGCATAAATGATTTGACTTTAAGTACGACTGCAAAATGCACTTTTTTAAAATAAATAATAATAATTTTAGAATCATAAAAAAACACTTAAAACTAAAGAAAAAATTCTTTTAACATCACACATCTTAGGGCACCTATAATTGCAAAGCATAAGCTCGCAAAAAGTACAATATTCAATATGCAATCATTTTTGTATCGTTTGAACAATACTTATTGTTGGATTTTTAGGAAGTTTTTTATTTTTAGTATATTATATTATTCTTATTTTCTATTTCTAGAAGGCAAAAACATTAGAATGTGTGGTAATCTAAGAAAATCCCATTCTTTCCCTCTCACGTGTGGACCGGCCGAACACTTCCAAATCTTGGGAGTATTTGATTGGGACAACTTAGGAAACCTTTCAATAGTTTATTCCATTCCTATTTTACGCTATTCTATTTTTTATTTAAGGATTATTTCATTTTCTGATTTAGGTTAGATAAATTTGGTAAGGTTGTTAATAAGGAGGGAATGGCTTCCCTATATATATATATATAACATATTAGTGAATAATAGGTCCAGCAATTTTTCTCCCCAATTAAACTCAACATGGTATCAGAGCCATTGAATCCCAACTTAGCCATTGGAACTCCTTTAACACAACCATATGATCTCCATTCATCCATCTGCGGATGTTGGGGTCAGTGATCTCAGGAACTGTGCCCGGGAGAAAATTTTTTACTCTACAAAACTGCCAAAGAAATCTTTATGAGGATGCAAGAAAAACATATTCCAGTACTGGAATAAATTGCAAAGTTGTTTAATATTGAAACCAAGTTTCGTTACCCTTGTCAAGGAGAACTAAGTTTCATCCAATACTCAAACAACTTGACAAAGTCTTAGTTACAATAAGATATGTTTGAGACACGTGTGGAAATATCCACAAGATGTTGTGATGTTTAGATTCATTATCGAGAAGAAGTGAACTATCAAATTCCTAGCAGGACTAACTCAGGAATTGGATGGGAGATGATCATGGGAACAAAGCCTCTTCCATCTCCCTGTAAAGCAATTGTTGAAGTCAAGAGAGAAGAAAGTAAAAAAAAAAGTTGATGTCCAATTACTGAAAGCTCAGTCATGTACACACATAATTCTTCACGACTCAAAACTTAAGAATTGTCCACATGTGATTATTGTAAAAAGTTTAGGCATATCAAAGAAAAATGTTGAAAACTCCATGGAAAGTATGCTAACTGAAAATCTGGATAAGGAAAGATCAAAAGAAAAAAAAGGAAAAGATGCTACCACACCTGAAGGATCAACGAAACCATTTACTAAGGAAGAACTTGAAGTACCTAGGTCAGCACACCAACCTCATGACACACCAAGATATGATAACATTCTCACATCTTGCCCTTAATGAGAGATTTGGAACTTGGATCATAGATTCAAGAGTCTCTGGTCATATAATAGAAATATCAATGCTCTACTCAACTATCAAGAGTCTTCCACATCTAGATCAATAAAACTTGCGAATGGATCTCACAAACATTGTTGGGAAAAGAGATGTGGAGCTCTCTCAGGATATTATTCTTTCCTCTGTTTCATATATTCTACAATTAGACTGCAATTTGATTCTATCAATGAGCTTACTCAAAATATGAAATGTATATCAAAATTCCTTGCAAACTCCTATGAAATTCAAGTGGTGGAATCGAAGAAAGTGATTGACAATGCTCAAATGCATCAAGATTTATATATGCTCAGGAAAATCTCTCCATAAACACACAATTGATCCTACATTCATATGTTACTCAAACTAATTAGTATGTTGACTCTCTGTCTGTAAAAAAAATAGGTCATGTTATCGTTATAATTTCAATTATGTTGTTAAATTGACTCTACAATTGTCTATCAATAAAAACAATTGTCAAACACACCGGAAATAATTATCTCATGACATAGTATACTCTCACATCCTGTTTTCATTATTCACGGTGATATTTGAGGACTATCAAAGGTGAAAATCCTAGGTGGGACTAAATGGATTAACTTATTTATTGACGATCATAACAAAACTAATTGGGCATTCTTATTAAGGAAAAAATATAAAAAAACTCAAATCTTTTATGCTTTCCATGACATCATTCAATCTCAATTTCAATGCACCCTCAAAACTAATAATGCAAGGAAATATTTCAACTCCGTCATTGGGCCCTACCATTCGAAAAATAAAATCATCCATGTGAGTTCATGTACTAATAGCCCATAATAAAATGGAATAGCAAAGAGAAAGAACAAACACTTATTTGACATATCTAGCTCAATTATGTTTTCCCATCAAATTCTAAAACATATTTGGGCGAAAACAGTTCGTACTGCAACATATATTATCAATAAAAAGCCTAGCCGAGTACTTAACTTCAAAGACCACTTCATATTTTGATAGCTACCCATCAACACATTGGTGCTTTCTCTCTTACTATACCACTTAAAATCTTATCCTTTGTTCACATTCATTCACGTTCATTCCCCAACTCGCAACAAACTTAGTCTTAAATCTGTCAAGTGTATTTTTCTAAAGTATGACTTAAATAAAAAGAGGAATGGGTGCTACTCTCCCGTTACAAGAAAATACTACAACTCCAAGAATGTCATATTTTTTTAAATCAGTTCTACTATTCCAAATCAGATGTTCAGAGGGAGAGTGCAAATAAACATCATTTTTGGAATGCACTTGATGACACCTACACGACAAATCCACATACTCCTCTTCCACTTGACTCTCCTACTCTTATTGAGAATATACAATCAATTCAATCTGAAGTACACATCAAATAACAACGTGCATACATTAAGAGGAAGAAAAACTTCGAGTTTGTGTAAGACAACTTGCAAAGACAGAATTGTTCCAACCAAACCCCGAGTCCACATTTACCTAAAATTTTAGGTGAAGATTCTAGTACTCATGAGTTATCCCCTTCCTCTCTTGGTGCTGACGATAAGAAAAGTTGTACAAGATACCTAGTTCAGGAGTATGTAGCTTATAGGAAGCTATCATCAGCCTTAAAGTGTTCATATCTAATATTAATAGTGCGCAGATTCCCAAAATCATTAATGAGGCTCTTGAAAAGTTAGAATGGAAGAAAATAATAGAAATAGAGATTCGAACACTAAAGCATGATGGTACTAAACTTCCTTAGGATGAAAAACCAATTGGAAGCAAATGGGTGTCAAAATAAAATACAAAGTTGATGACAATGTTGAAAGATTCAAAGGGAAACTTATTGCTAAGTATTTCACACAAGCCTATGAGATTGACTATTCGAAGATTTTCACACCGGTTGTCAAACTACACACTATCAAAATTCTTCTTTCAGTAGAGTCAACAAAGAATGAGAAATGCATCTGGTTACATAAAATGTCTTTGTGTATGGGGATCTATAAGACGTGTAAATGAATATACCATTTAAACTTGAAAATGATTCCAAAAAAATATCTCGTATACAAACTCAGAAAGTCCCTCAATGGGTTTAAACAATCAAGTGTGCGGTTTGAAAGTTTTGTTAGAACTATGAAATCGAATAAATACTCTATAAGTCAAGCTGATCACACATTGTTCATAACGCACAGTCAGGGAGATAAGATTGTTGCATTGAACGTAAATGTAGTTGATATGATTCTTATTGGTGATGATAAAAGAGAAATTCTTAAAATTAAAAAAGTGCTTATTGCTGAGTTTGAAATCAAGGAGCTAGGAAACATAAGATATTTTCTAGATATCAAGGTAGCAAAGTCCAAGAAAGAGATTGTTATATCACAGAGGAAATACATCTTAGGTTTGCTAAAGGAAACAACAATGATTGAATGCAAACCTGTTGATACCACAATGAAACCCAGCAAGAAGTCTAACAAAGAAGAAGAAAGTAATATGTGGATAAGAGAAGAGACCAAAGATTAGAAAGAAGACACATCTGTTTATCACATACTAGATCATAAATTGTAAACTCTGTCCATAGTGTGAGTTAACATATGAATAGCTCAAATGAAGAGCATTTGGAAATTGAATACATGATCTTGAGGTTTCTCATGAGGACTGCTAGTTATGGATTAATTTTTAAGAAAGCTAGAAACAGAGAAGAGAAAATCTACACTAATGTTATTTGGGTTGGGGAAGCACTGTTGAAAGACCCACCAGAGGTTACTACTCATATGTATGAGAAAATCTAATCACATGGAGAACTAAGAAGCAAGTTGTTTTTAGAAGAGTGCAGAATCAGAGTATAGGACACTGGCCTTGGAAATCTTTGAAGGGCTCTAGATTAAGAAATTGTAAAGGGAGTTGTGATGTAATTCCAATAGACCAAAACAAATATTTTATGAAAATCAAACAACTATCAGTATTATCAGGAATCATGCCCGTCATGATAGGACCAAACATATAGAAGTTGATAGACACCTCGTCTCTAAAAAGATCAACGGGGGAATTAGATAACTAAGTTGAAGATGTCTTCACAAAAGCTCTTCCTTTCAGCACCTTCTCGGAATTCAACACCAAGTTTGGTCTCTACAACATCTACTAACCAACTTGATGGGGAGTGTGGAAATTGGGAAGATACAATTCTTTCCATCTTTCCCCCTCTCATGTGAGATAGCTGATCGCCTCCAAATCTTGTAGAATTTGATTGGAAAAACTTAGGAAAATTTTGGTTAATTTATTCACTTCCTAATTTATGTTATTCTATTTTTTAGTTCAGAATTATTTCCTTCCCTAATTAGGTTAGATATATTTGATAAGGTTGTTAATAAGGAATAACCGGTTTCCTTATATAAATGTACCCAATTTGTGAATAATAGATCAAACAATTTTTCCTCCCAAAGAGATTCTACAGTATATCATAATTCTTATTTCCTTCTTTTTATCATGGGAAGTTATGGCCAATCTTATTACTTTCCTAATGTGGGAGTCATCATCGTCTAGTTATCTTGTAATCATTTTCTACGAAATTGAAGATGAATAATTATTTTTCTCTCGCAAAAAACTACATGATATTAGAGACCATCTTCGTCATTGAAACGACAATCTAACCCGTCGAGATTGTCTGCAGCTGGTGCATACCTTCTACCCCTTCTGATTTTGTCCAATACCATCATCTTCGTGATCAACCACTCGCCTTATAGCTGCGATTAGCACTCGCTAGGAAGGCAACACTGGATAGTGGTGTTTAAAAAGCACTGCAATATAGCCACAATTAGCGCCCACTGAGAAGGCAGCTAGATCGTGACGTTCATAGACTTGCGCAATACAACTGAGATTAAGTCGTCAACTGAGACGACGATAATTAGATTGTATTGTTCAGAGATCCATGTGATACAACCGACACTGTAGCCAACTAGAAAGGCAATTATTGGATTATAGTGTTCAGATATCTAACTTAAAGTGAAGTTTCTTGTCCTATGTGCTGTCGAAAATGGACAGTGTTTCTCTTTTCGCTTGAGGTAGTCACTACATGTGTTGCTCTTCTCATATTCTAAGAATGTAATACAAATCAGTAATGATGACAAGAATTCAAAAAAATCCTACCACATTGACTACTTCCAGTAATTTTGAAATCACCTCACCTCACCCTACAACTCTCATGGGTGTATCGGTTGAATGTTTTTGTCACAATTTATCACCTTACGTCATAGTTATAAAACTTAATGAAAACTACTACTCAAGTGGGCTCAATCCACAAAATTGAAGATCGACGGAAGAGACAAAATTGAGTATAAGAAATTTCAAAACCTACTGCTTGTTATCCAAATCTAAAAAAATGGCGGTCCAAAATTTATTTGGTGATGGCACAGCTCATTAACTCTATGGAACCTACCATAGGAAAGTTTCATTTAATTCTTCCCACTGCTCGAGATATTTGGGAGGCATTCAAGATCTCTATTCAGACTTCGAGAATTTTTTGTAATTTTTTTAGTTGAAATTTGAAATAAAATGATTGTGATGTTCCTACATATATATTACAATAAGTTGATAACATTATGACAATAACTTGATAAATGTTTTGATAACCATTGTAAGAAATTCAAACTATTATGCTCGCCACAAAAAGAGAGGAAAATAGTTGGTTTGTGTAATTTTTAGCAGGCATCAATCGGAAGTTTAGACAAAAGCCAAAGTCAAATTTTTGGTAGGAAATCTCTACCCTCAATTTAAGAAGTATTTTCTGAAGTTAAACATGATGAGTCAAGAAAAGAATTAATAAAGGATTGATACTAACACAACAGGTCGTAAAAATTCATGATACGAGCAATGCAAAAAATTATGGCACGCGAATGTGACATGTTGAAAGCTTCATGATAAACATGCAAATTGGAAATCAAAATTCAAGCATGCGAGTCAAGCCTATCAAATCACTGTTGAAGAAACTCAAGAGTTTTCTGCTAACTCGAACGCAATCTCTTTCACCAAGGAGCAATTAGATCACTTTCACAAATTGTTTCAATCTCAAAAATTGTCTACGTCTCTGTCTTACTCCTTAGTATAGAGAGTTAACTCTTTGGCCACTACTTTGTTAGGTGATTCCATATTTTTTCTCATTCTTGGATAATTGATCCAAGCACAACTGATCACATGGCTGGTTTCTCTTAATTATTTTACTCCTATAGTCCTTGTGCAGACAATAAGAATATCAAAATTACCGATGATTCCCTCTCGATAATTGTTGGGATAAGAGCTGTCAAAGCCACCATAATGTTAACCTTCTTGATGTTCTTCATGTTTCAAATCTATCATGTAACTTGTTTTCCTTTAGAAAAATTATCGTTGATCAACAATATCGAGCTATCTTCTATCCTTCTTGTTGTGAGCTTCAGAAATTGACCATGAGGAAGAAAATTGAAAATACTAAGGAAAAAAAAGAATGCTATTATTTTGACAATCGACTTGCCTCGAACAGACAATGTCAAGTACTGGTTAAAATTATGTTCATATTTCTAAAGAGAATGAAATTATGTTAGCATTATAGGTTAGGTCATCCTAATTTTTAACATAAAAAATGCTTGTTTCCTAAATTCATTCAGAATAAATATCTACCTTTATTTCAATGTGAAGTTTATCAGCTTGTTAAACATCATAGTGAATCATTTTCTCCACAAATATACAACTCAATTACACCATTTAATCTAATACATAGCGACATATGGGGTCCTAGTAAAACCCTTACACATTCTGGGAAAAAATAATTTAACTTTCACTGATGATTATACTAGATTAAGTTGGATTTATTTTAAAAAAGAAAATTTTAAAATATAAATAATTTTTAAAATTTTTTATGCCATATTACACGCAATTTTAAAAAATCATTCAAATATTACAAAGTGATAATGACCGAGAGTATTTAAAAAATACTTGGGTTAATTCTTTCTCAAAAAATAAAAAAATTCATCAAAACTCTTATCTCAACACTCCACAACAAAATGATGTGATTGAAAAAAGGAACGAGCGCTTATTGGAGATAGTTCAAGCGGTGTTATTTACCAATCAGGTGCCTAAATATATTTGGGGTGAAATTGTTCTCACTGTTACATTTCTCATAAACAGAACACCTAATAAGGTTTTAAACTTTGAAACACCTTTGATATTTTTCAAAAAAAAAAAATCCTAAGAATCGGCTTTCATCTTCTCTACCTCTAATGATATTTGGGTATATTGCTTTTGTTCACATTCATAATTAAAAAAACTTGAACCTCGAGCAAAAAAATATGAATTTGTTGGTTAACTCTAATTAAAAGGGATATAATGTTTTGATCCCAATTCTAAAATAAATGTCCTCACCAATCCTTTAGCCCATGTTCAGTTCACTTCATCTTTGAATTTTGAGTTTTCCAATCCCGAATCTAAGCCTAATTTGAATCCCGAGTCTAATAAAAAAATCTAGTCACATTCGGTAAATGACTGGCACACGAAATCCACTATCCCAACATGTGTCATATAAAAACCTCTCACCCACTTTTCGTGTTTTTAGCTCAATTATCGCATATGGAGATTCATAATACTATGCAGGATGCTCTGAAACTCCCTGAGTGGAATGAGGCTATTTTCGAAGAGATTAAGGTTTTGAAAAAAATCACATGTAGAAATTGGTTTATCTACCTAGAGAAAAAAAACAATCGGATACAAATGTATTTACAATAAAGTATAATTATGATGGCGCTCTAGAACGGTACAAAAGTAGATTGATTGCCAAGGAATTTACTCAGAGACCTATGACATTGATTATTTATAGACATTCGCTCCAATAGCATAACTAAAATTTATAAGAGTTTTACTGTCACTTGTAGCTAATCTTGATTGGCCCCGACAAAAGCTGGATATAAAGAATATCTTCCTCAATGAAAAGTTAGATGAAAAAGTGTGTATGGATGCATCTCTGAGATTTAATGAGAAGTTTGGCACAAATATGGGTCAACTAAAAAAAAAACTTTTACGGGTTGAAGCAGTCACCGAGAGTATGGTTTAAGAAATTTACACTATTTGTTAAAAGTCGAAGATATACTCATGGGCAAGGAAATCATACAATGTTCTTCAGATATTCAAATGATGAGAAGATAGCCATCTTGATTGTGTGTGGATGATATTATTCTCAACAAGAATGATGCATATGAGACGAGTCATTTGAAAACTTCACTATCATCTATTTTTAAAACTAAAGACTTATAATTTCTAAGGCATTTCTTTAGCACGGAGGTTACTCGATCAAAAAAAAAAAAACATTATCTCCCAACTGCTTAATAAATAACATATATCTTCACAAAAGAATTGTTTAGACCTAATTTTCACCTCCTTGTAAGCAAGTTGGGGATGATAGATATATATGCTCCAACTTGAGGGGGTGTTGAATTTTTAGTAAGTTTCTATTTTTAGTATATTATAATATTAATAATTTCTATTCTAAAAGTTAGTTTTATTAATATGTCATAATTCTTGTTTCTTTCTTTTATCATGGAGAGTTTTGATTGATCTTATTACTTTCCTAATGTAGGAGTCAACCCCTCTAATTATCTTATAATCATTTTCTAAAAATTGAAAAGGAATAATTATTTTTCCCGTCCAAAAAACTATTCCTATCTAATATAGTTTCTTATCTCCTATTTTCACCATTCTATAAATTGAAAGTTTGCAATTTGAGTATCATAAACAAGTACATGAATGTACATATACATATATAAGTACAATCATCATTAGTCTAATCCCAACTATTTGAAGATGGCTTTATAAATACGCATGCTTCACTCCCTCCTAGTGAGTGTCACACTAGGTATTAGTTCTATTTTCACGATACGTTTTGCACTTATTTTATCCATATTATGTTGGGACTAACCCTTTTTTCCTTTTCCTTACACATCAAATTTAACCAACTACCTCCTTGGGGCATCTTTTACCCGCCATTGTGCATGCCAAAATTAAATATATTTTTACTATTTTATCACCAAATAAGTGATACTTTCATAAATCTATCCTTCTCAATGTTGCCATCCATCCATCTTAAAGTAATTGATCTTCTCAAACTCAAGAATCAATAAAACATAGCCGACCTAATCACATGTTATGAAATTTATAGTTGCATCACATGCAAAGACGTGTTTGAAAATTCATTTTATTTAAATCTTAGTCTGTAAATATGAAAAATATTGGTGGCTTGCACTAGCACAAATAAATCTCTAGAATTTAGCTTTTAATATCCACATTATTCTCTTATTGCATGATACACCTAATAATTCTCTGTTTTAACTAACGTTGACTCAAACTCATATCTCATTTATAAAACATTGTCATGCACGATATAAACACAATATTTGAAATTACCATGCCTAAGAATTTCTTCATCTTCAAGCACAAATGACTAATAATCATCAACTTCATACCCAATAAATTGCACATCATATCACTATCTTCATTCAGTCAATCCTAAACTCCTTGGCCTTTATATACTTTTTCCATTATTCTTTTATAGCCAAATGTATCAAGGATCCCGTTCAATAACGATCGAGCTTGCTTTAAGGAAATTGGTAGAATAAAACGGGCAAGGGCAAAGTACTTGCCAAAATCTTGAGTAACAAACTAACTCAATATCAAAGTCATAAGAGAATGCATGGCCATACCAGGCCAACTAGCCCAACCACTACTCACCTAGCCCTCCCGCTCGGGCTCATGAGAACACACTTTAAGGAATTACTTGCAAACATCCAACAAAAATTAGTAACTTCATGAGAAAGTCGACAACTTCAGTTAGAAAATAATAACACCCGACAAATCCTTGCCAATAACGAGCTAAGATAGTTAATCCAAGTAAACACAAAATTATTAATGTTGTAAAAATTACTAAAGTTGGAGATAGAATTATAGCCCTTAAGATTATTTTTGATACTTAAACTTTTAATATTATTAGTGTTTATGTTCCTCAAGTAGGTTTAGATAGGTTCTAAAGATAAATTCTGGAATAACTTAGAAGACTTAATACAAATGACACCTCTTGAAAAAAAAAAAATTATTGGAGGAGATTTAAATAGACATGTCAGTAGATTAATATAAACCAACCAAACAAAGAGAAAAGAGAAGTAAATATTTAACTCAAATAAACTGCATTAAAAATGAAAATGAAAAAGTGATTTTCTTAGAAAAAAGTATTCAAATTAAAAGGTGTGAATGCTTTAGATATCTCAGGTCTATCGTTCAAAGTGATGGTGATATTGATGGGGATGTTATTAGTAGAATTCAAGTTGGTTGGTTGAAGTGGAGGAATGCTTCAGGTCTACTGTGTGATAGAAAATTACTGCTTAGACTGAAAGAAAAATTTTATAAGATGGTGGTGAGACCAGCAATGCTCTATGACGCTAAATGTTGGCATTTAAAAGAGAATGATAAAACTAAATTAAGTGTTGTCGAGATGAGAATGATTAGGTGGATGAGTGGCTTCAAACATAGAGACATAATGTGAAATGAATATATTTGTGATAGAGTTGGTGCAGCTCCAATGACGGACAAAATTAAAGAGTGTCGTCTTAGATGGTTTGGTCACATTAAACATCGATCATCTGATGATCCGATTAGAAGAGCAGATGTTTGAGATTCGACTTATGTTAAGAAAGGTAGAGGTAGATCTAGGAAGACTTGGGCATATTATATAAAAAATGATCTTAATTTATTAGAATTAAATGAAAATATGACACTAAATAGGGCACAATGGAGAAAAAGGATTCATGCAGTCGACCCCATTTAGTGGGATAAAGATTTTGTTTTTGTTATTGTTTTATTGCTATTGTTTATAGAAGTCCCATAATGTTTCTTTTACTTAGTTTTTACGAATTCAAAATGTAATATTATGTGTGGTGCTAAAACTATATAAATGAAAGAGTGAAAGCAATTTTATAATATGAGATCATTTAAGAGCGCTTGGAGCTAGTAATAAATACCATGGAGCTATCTAAAACAATGTTTTTAAAAACGTGCTGCACGAGCAAAACGAATCGAAGCGAGTGATGCCTGCTTTGATTCGTTCAGACTCGCTTCGAAGAACTGAAGTTAATTTGCATGTTTTTTATGCAATTTTTAAGTTTTTAATTATTGAAACAAACTTTTAAAAATTTTTCAAAATTTTAATTTGTAGATTTACCCTCAATGTTTGTCTTCAGACAATGTATTGTATCACATTTTTTTTAATTTATATCAAATTTTAAATCATATTGTATATTTTATAATTATTAATAAAAAAAAGTATACATTAATAATTTTGTATAACCTATTAGCGCTTTGATTAATAAAAGTGTCACATCGCTCTGCGCTTTGTGTTTTGAAGCAAAATTAAAGCCTTGTGTATCATATTGAATTTTATGCTTTGATAACACTAGTTTAAAAACCTCTTTCCTCTTCTTCTTCTTCTTCGATTTACTTTTCATTAAGTCTTACCGATAAGATTCTACCATCACCCGTGGACAAATTGGATCCAACATCCTGAAGGACGCAATGAGTGTTGACATATATCATTAGAAGAAGCAAATCAACAAAATAAAAGAGCTATAGACATGAAAAATCAAGATTTCATGTCTAACACTTGCATAAATAGAGATTAATTATAGGAATAATCACTTTAAAGCATGCTCCAAGAATCATCCTCGTTAGCTAGAGATGATTACATCTTCATTGTGTTTAATAAGATGTTCATTAATCATTTTTCAGCCACTAAAGAACTTGCAAGCTTTGTTGAATATGAGATAGGAGCTCGACGATTTGCTAAGAAACTTCATCATGAGATTTCAAAGGGAGATGCTAGAAGTCAAACCAGTAAACTATAGCAGCTCAGGCAGTCCCTCACCAAAGATTTGCAAGAGGATCCCTTCAGATATGCTCTTGTTTTGCAGTAGCAAATTACCTTGTTGGTGTTATTGGCCAACAGTCACATGAACATTGAAGAGACAATTGTGAAATTGTAACTTCTTCCTCAAGTCTCTTAAGATTGAATAAATGTTGCACTTCCAACAGAAGCACCCATTTCCTCACTAAAAGACGTGAGAACCTAAAGGACGAGTAAGAATCACAAAATCTTCTTAAGTTAAAGTCGGGAGAGGACACCTTTAACGCACTGATACCCAAGAAAGAGATCACCTCCTAACCATCACCATCCAACAGACCCAATTAAGGATCCCAGGCGCCTAGCATAGGAAAGTCATTCAAAATAGAGACTTCTTTGAGCGGCTCACCCATGAGAGTTCAGACTTATGTAAGAGACCTTTCAAGTATTGTGTATTCCAGAAAAAAAACAAGAGCATCACACTTAGAATTGTCAACACCAATAAAACTCAGTTAAGTAATTGAACAAGGCTGAAAAACTGAAGAAACTCGTCATCGTTGGCCCTTAAGAGAAAACAAAAGAATGCGCTTATAAAGGAACAAAGAAATGAACCAAACTTAGCCTGGACAATCAACACCGTTTGAGTGGTGTCGGCCATTCTTTATGGAGCAAAAGCCTCTAAGAAACTAAACTCAAACGTCTTTGATCAAGAAACGAGAAATCAGTGAGCACATCTAAATCCCCATTTATTGAAGTCGTCCAGTCATCTTCCCTAAAGTTAATAGGCCATATATATAAAAAAAACCATTCAATCAAATTATTATTACCATAAGAGTGACCACCAACTATCAAATAAGGAGTATTTTGGTAGATAGGAAATTATTGTTAACATTATTTTTAAAGGCTTTTTTTGCTATGAAGTTTGGACTCAGGAACGGACATTATACAACATGGACACGATGATATGACATTATTGTAAAAAATAAGACATGAAATGTCATGAACATGTTTTCAACATATTTAAAAAATTATTATATAAAATATATGATTATCTACTATTTTCTATTGAAAGCATCGCAAGATGAAATAAAATATCATTAAAATAATATTTCAAATATTAAAAAAAAAATCAAAAACAAAGTATGAAATGACTAAAATACTATTTAAACTTTAAATTTTTCTGAAACAACCTCAAAATTGTTTTTGTTTTGATATAAAAATATTAGATTACGAAGAGAATACTCCAACAGCATACATTAAGAAAGAAAATTGTATTTACATAAAACTTTCAAAAACTTTATAAGATGATCTTCATATTTTATTTTAGTGATTAATAAAATTATAAATTTGTAGGATTTTTTTAAAAAATTAGAAGTTTTAATATCTAAAGCTTAAAATTATGCCAAATAATTTTACTATTATCATCTATACTTTGAAAATTTACTATTTTTTTATTTTTTTATAATCATCAATGAATTTTCAAATTTCTGAGATAATACTTAATTATTTAATTAAATGTAGGGTTATACTAGTTCCATTTTACATTATTTGAGCTCCCAACCTTACAAGAATAATTCCAAACATCCAATATCAGATAAAGATAAAATTATAAAATTTTGAAAATATTATAATATTATATTGATTTATTTTAAATTGTTTAAATTATTAAGACTTCAAAGTATAAAAAATTTTGAAAATCAAGATTTTTTTATGGTTAGAAATAGGTTTAAAATAGTTTTCCTATGTTCTTTATATTATAGCTTATGAGATGGAAACAATAACTTATATATAAATGAATAAATATATATATATATATATATATATATATATATATATATATATATATATATATATATATATATATATATATATATATATATATATATANATATATATATATATATATATATATATATATATATATATATATATATATATATATATATATATATATATATATATATATATATATATAATTTTTGTTAGCCACAATAGCATGCCTATACAATCGTTGCTTCGACTTTCTAAGATGCATGCAGCTCCAATTCCAAAAAATCTAGGAACAACCATGACAGCTTCCACTTCATCCTACGGTGTCTTCAAATAATAACGCCTTTCACCAATGTCATGCTCATTGCCTTATCCTTTCATCTTCGTTGCCTTCCTGCCATTGTTTTCCATGCATATATTAAAAAATGCAAGGTCTTCTCAATCTCAAATTAGTTAGGGATTCTCATTTTTCTTTTTATTTTCGTTGTTTTATGTCTCAACTTGCCCTTTTTCACATCACAACTTCCGCACCCTTTATCCCATCTCTCTATGTCGATCCCATGTCATAGTTGTGTTGGATCCATAATTTACTTTCAGTATAATTTATTGTATGACAAGCACATGTCCAAGCGTGCCAAAATAGAGATTGTGTTAGTGTCCGACAAATTTCCGCCACGAACATGAATTGCTTCACATTTTTTTGAGAATATGAATTTTGATGCCTCTCACCTATTGCCAACCCAAAACCAAATGTTTAGTGCAAAATATAATATAGTTTTGACTCGCTTCATTATAATAAATTGTTCTTCCCAAGTTAAGCATAATTTGCTAAGAACTTATTATCAAGCCACTGAATTCATTTTCCGCAAAACCAAATCGCTGGTATCAAATAACTTCTCTTTGACAGATGAGCTATAAATAGTTTGAAATTTTCTTTTTTTCTTTTTTTTACTTTCTCTTGCTTCATAGCCTGAATTCTAAATTCTTAAATTAAATTTATTACAGTCTCTATGTTTTCCTCGTTCTTTTCTTTTAAATTTCTAGGATCTCCTGCCTTGTAGTTTGAAGCCATCAAAACTTGTCAGTTATGCAATCCATATTCAAGTAGAAGTAGGGCTTTTGTCTTATGGAATAGAGGAAAGGGGGGTTTGGCCAATTGTTGACGGTAGTATTGTCCTTAAAACCAATAAAATAGATGGCATTAGGTTTGCTCACCTGTCTTTAGTTTTTTCCACCTTCATCCTCAAGAAGTTCAAAATTAGCTTATTTGTAGCTTCCACTCATCCATTGGTTTATAGATTATGTATTGAGGGAAATTTGACACGAATTTTCTAACTCCTGCATAATTCTCTGATCTGCTTATCCAAAAATTGTGATACCTGGTGTATGATTATTGCCATTGAAGATCAAATTGACAAATGATGTTGGTCCTGATGAAATTGCAAACCACTTCAACACTAACTTTCACCAAAGCCTTCATCTCTATTCACTTTGAGAAGTAATCAAACATCAAAATGAACTTTCGCTGAACGTTTGCTAGATGAAAAGGCCAGATGAAGTCCATTCACCTAATGAATAGCAATAGGCTTGAGATTGGCTATAGCTTGTAAAAGATTTGTAGTTACATTGAAACAAATTTATAACACAACAAAAATCTTTTGGAGAATTCTTCTGCATTCTTCCTGAGTCGGCCAAATAAACATTTACCTCAAGATCCTATATGTAAATTTTCTCAGGTACACGACTTCCACATTCCCCTTAATGTACCTCTTTCAGAATTCTTCATTTTTTCTTTACAAATCTCAAGTTGGTGGAGGGATTTTCTGAATAATTTTTAATTCATTGGTAACTATCGTGCAACGATCTTAAATCTTCTTTGATCTAGTACTTCAAGAAGGAAGTTCCCAAACATGAGATATTCAACAAAGGGAACCAAAAAAAACTTGTCTAGTTTTTTTTTTCCCCCACTTCCATGACTTCTCGCACTTCAATACTAGGGCAAGACAGTTCTAAGGCTAGGATCCATCAGAGTTCCTGTTAGTAGAGAGGAAGTTGGCAAATAATTTCTATCCGCTTGGGATCTATTTAATCTTGAAATATCAAAAACTCCCAACCTCAACTTTTACTCTCAAGAGGTACTATTGCATGATGCCTTCTATAACCCCATATTACCCTTTAAATAGATTCATTATAAGTTGGTAAGTTGAGAACACAGTCATATAATTTGCTTGAGTGTTGCTGAGTTTTACCGCTCGTGTGGGGACGTTTTAGGATTATTCTAATTCCGACACCTTGCTCCCAGATGCTCAATCAATTATAGAATTCATAGTAAGTCCTTATTTTTTCACTTCTTTCTACCACTAGAAGGCTGTAGTCAGCTAGAAGTCTATGAGTTCTTGTGCCTTAATAGCAATCCTTAGCATGTATGTGATACCGATGTTAACCCAAATCATAATATAAAAACAAATATTATTAATGAAAACAAATAGATTGGTTAACTCCTTGGAAAGTAGAAAACCTGTACCGGTTTGTTCCAAGCAAAAGAATGGGTCGCGCAAAACCATATGCACTTCTCACGCCCGCGCAAGCCTGGGAGTCCCCGAGTCAGTCACTTGGGATTGAGAGAGCTTCGCCTTTATCTGTTGAAGCTTTAGTCTCCTCATAATAGCTAGGACAGCCTCACTGATGGTATCAGGAACAATATAATCTCTTGACAAGTCGATCCTCTAGGCGCTAACATTACACAACACGTCATGATAGAATAAATGTACTCTTTTAGCATATCCTGAACTGGAACTGCATATAGATGTAGATTCCCACAATGTAACTCTCGAACCTTTAAGTTTGAAACATTCTTCTTCCAGTTCTTGTACTCAGCAAAGTGCAGCTGATAAAAAAGTACGTGAAGAGAAATCAACTTTCGGATAAAATCTGTGACAAGTTGTGCCACTCTCACAAGCAACAACTCATGAGAAACCCCCTTTTCTTTACTGATAGGGCATGGGTCCTTGAAGAATTTTCTTTCCCAGAAGCTCCTAAGACGATTTCTAGAACTATGGTGGGTACACTGATGAACAGAATCTACAATCTGAACAACTCCTCATAATCTTCCAAAAGTAACTCAAAATTTTATCTCTCCTGTTTGGTTATCAGTTGGTGGGTACACTGATGAACAGAATCTACAATCTGAACAACTCATAATCTTCCAAAAGTAACTCAAAATTTTCTCATCTTTGACGAATTGGAACTCCCTCAATAGGGCTAACTCAAAAGATAGGCTATATACCTAAAAAATTTTAAATTTTCTTATCTGAAGTTGCCTTGTGTTTAGTATCAACTCCTCAAACTCAAGAACTTTTCAGATTTCCAATATCAATGATGTGGATGCTCCTTCGACGCCTGCAAAAAATATAGTTTGAGGCGCAAGAACCTCATACTATGCATGAACGCTCATTACCTCAGGCTCACTACCTTCTCGAACCGTTATTGTCAACTAAGTTGCAAACTTTCTCCTGGGTTCAACTGGAATAGATGGAATCTCTTTCCTGCTGATTGGGAGCTGGCATCTGACACTCCTCTTTCGTGTCCCTGCTCTATTCTGTGTCTATCGTGTCATTGTTCATCTTTTCAATTGCTCCCTACTCAGTGAAATATATCATCTTTTGGTTGTCCAATCTGCTTCAATATGCCCAAATTCATCGCACTTGAAACACTTTTTGGTCGCTCCACCTGTTATGTGCTTTGAATCAATTTTTCCTTGAACGAGGTCAGCTTGGATGTTCCCCTGTGTACACTTCGGTTGTAAGATCATGGATTTGAACATTGTCGTTAAAATGTGGTGGTTGTCCTGTGATGTGGTCTCTCCTTATGAAATTAGGGTTAGAACATCCAGTCCGTAGTGAATTGGCAGGTGTTGGTGCTGCATCTTCTGTTTCATCTCATACTAAGTTGTGATCTTGTCTTCCCTTAGGCTGGCATAGATACTTCAAATTCTGCCACCAAAATAATGCACTCTTCAACTTGTTGGTGGCTAGTTTCACATTTCGTTCGATGGGACGTCTTGACACTCAAAGACACATTCCAAGGTCAAGATCAGCTCAATGAACTCATCTGGATCCATGTGGTCGTAGAAATACATATTCACATCAAAATTTTGGCTTCTCGGATATTTTAGATCATATCTTTGAGGTAGAGGTCAATCCTTAGAATCTGCATGATGGAAGAGATTCGTTCTCTTCCTATGATCAATCAAGTCACAATTGTGGCTACGGATATCCCATCTGGATTGCCTGTTCTTGTAGGTAACGAGCCTCAGTTGTAGTTAGTGAGTTTCCTATTACATATTCTCCCTAGAAATCCCCTTCACACCTCTCTTTGAATTTCTCAAAAACGACAACGTGTACTTTCCCCTCGATCAGGCTTCCGATTATTATCTCCTTTGCAGCATGGCTAGGTTTTGGGTGTGGATGGGTGGAAGAAGTGTAAAGATGATACAGGGCGGGAAAGAAAATTTTTTAGGTGGAGATAGGGTTGGGTATTAGTGCATGCTAGAAACCTTAGGATGGGTATAATGTTAGACTAGCTCTGATGTCAAATCATACCGGAGTTAACCCAAAGCAATAATAGAAATCAAATACTATTACTGAAAGCAAATATGTGGTTACAATAAAAAAAAAACTTGAAAGAGAAATTACAACAAACATGACACAAACAAACAATAGCGCTCAATACATAGGAGGTGGTTACTTAGCTGGTTAGGGAGAGGAGGTAGGTGGCTAAAATGAGTTTTAGGTGGTTGGCACAACCAAGAGGTTGAAATCGCGTTGGCAATGAAGCGAAGGATGGGACAGTGAAGGCAACAAGTGAGCTCGCAAGTAGAGCTGCGATGTGCGGTGGGAAAGGTTGGAAAAACCAGGTTTGCTTTTTTTCCTAATGATGGCAGAGAAGGGGTGAAGCGGGGGGAGGGGGGACTGCAAAACAACAAGGGGTGGCTATCTGGGGTTGAGGCCGCAAGCATGAAGGGTTGGAATGGGATGACTACAGTGAAATACAGTAAACGAGTGATGTTCCGAGAGGTTGTAGAGATGGAAGATAAAATACAGTCACTGTGGGAAAGATGTAGAAGGGGATATGGAAGATAATCACCACTTCGAGAGAGAGATACCACAGAGGCACCACCCAATACCTCAAATAAAACCCTCGAAGGGAGAAACATAAGTCGACTGCTATTCTACACAAACTCACATCAAAAACTAAACCTAGAACATCATAAATACAAATATATAACAAATGGACAGCTAGGAGTGACCCAAAAGGACTGGTTGATTCCTCGGAAGGGAGAAAATCTTGATCGTTTTGATCCAGGTGAAAAAATGGGTCGCGCGGAAAAGAACGTGTGAGCACCTGCGACGGGCATGGCGCCCCCAAGTCAGTATGAGATTTGAAACTCGCTCAACTCAACCCAATTTAGCAAAGTTTATGAATGATTAGGCTAGGCAAATACTTTTTCATGGGTGGTCCATAATGATTATCGAATGTAACCGAAAATATCACCTAACCTAACAAAGCCACTCAGTGTGCATGCTAATTTTTTTCATGATCGGACACCTCAACTCGGTTTCCTAGAGTATCTTGCTCACATTATAGATTGGCTATTACATCTTGGTCTCTTGTCGAGTATCTTCCTTACGAGATACAAGAGTAACTTTTCACCAACTATGGACTTTGTGATAGTAGCAACAAAGAGATAACAACTTTAAATGTTGACGGGCGATTTTAAACTCTTTGCTCCACTCTAAATAATTTGTGCTTCTCAAGAATTTGGAGATGAAATGACTTAGTTCCACAACTCTTCCGGTCAGTAAATGTAGCTCTATCAATCTTCGGGGAAGGCATTTCTAAAATTGATTTCACCCAATTTGAAGTCACCTTAATGCTTCCTAGGGTGAGTAAAAATATCCCATATCCCACTTCGAAGGCACATTTCAAAGGATTGAGGTGAATATTATATTTCTTTAGGGCAACAAAGCTGAGATAGCTATAAATTGCGTTTAACCTTTAGATCTTTTTCTACAATTAATTTATCAATATAGAGTTTTTTTTTCCTTATATTCATAGGAGCAATTCAGTAATTATAGCTCCTAGGTGTTATTATGATCTAAAAATACCAAGGCTTCCGTTAGATGGTGGTTTTTTTTTTTTTTTGAGTTATTTTTAGGTTTCCTGAAATAGGTAAGCTGTTTTCTATTTTTTTGAGGTGGATTCCCTTAGGATTGGTGAGGTGATGAGGAAAAGATATTATAGCGGAGTTAGAAACTTCAGCAAAATCAATCTCCCTAGGACTTCATAGGCTGGGTAACTGGTTCCAGCAGCAAAATTGTTGGAAAGGGATAGTTCAAGCTGTCCAAGATGATGACAACTTTCTGTACTGTAGCAAGAAGCCCTCCAAATTGACTGCAGAAATCCATCAGAAGGAAAAAGGCTTCAGCAATAGCAGCAAGGATGTTTTTTCTCTTGACAGGCAGCAAGCTTCATTCATCAGCAGCAATGGCGGCTTTCTTCCAGTTTTTAATGGAACAACAAGAAGAGAGAGAAGAAAAAGAGCCCAATTTTAGAGTGGGCAATTTAAATTTCCTTGTTTCTTCCATTCTTGTTTATTTTTTTATCTTATCTTTTAGGATTGTTGCGGTATTTGGGGAAAGAGGGAGCTCAATCTCAATAAAACAGGAGCAGCTGCCTCCGTCAACTAGAATCGCTGAGAAAAGGAATTTGGCTGGAAGAATTTGTGAGAAACTTGAATTCGATATTCTTCACTAGGTGGCTGTACATTCCAGTCCTTTTACTCCAACGAACTGTCTATTGATAAAGAAGGTCACGTTCAAAGAACAAAAGAAGAGAATGGAGGCTGGACAAGGAACTACCAAATTTGGATCACTCTAAGTAGGCTGTTTGGGAACTAACATATCAGGAATGGCAGTAAACAAAAAAATAAAATTTCACATTACTGAACACTAAGTGAACTCCTTAAAATAGCTTCCGGTTGCAGAGCTTAAAGTTAATACCCATGTCAGTTTCCTGTTCAATGCGTTTAGAATTCTTCCAAAGATTCGACTTGTGACAAGTGATATTAATGTCCTCTTAGCATCTTGGCAACTAATCAGGCAACAACTAAGATTTTCCCAGAGAGCCTGGATCAATCACCCTCGGTGTTTAGTACGGAAAGAAGTGTTGATTCAGAAACTTCACCAAGGGGCTCCACTAAAGGATGTGAGTTTCTTCATTGCTTCAAATGTCTCCAGTTCAGCTCACCTCCTAACTTCCAACTATAATACTTCTTGCACACTCCCCACAAACTTCAAATTGTAGAACCTTATTACAATAAGGGTCCGTTTGGGGCAGCTTATTTGATGCGGTGGCGTTTTGAAAATCCATCTGGCCTGTTTGGGTAAACTGCATTTTGACAGCTTATGTATTCTCAAAACGTCAAAAACAGTGTTTTCACACCGCACCGGTGGGAACTTTCTGACAGTGGTCTGATTTTTCCAAAAAAATTAAAATTTGTACTAGTCATACGCACCTAACTTATCAGAATATTATTTTTAATCAGCTTATCAGCAGATTATTCAATAAGCTGCAGCTGCCCAAACCCTAAGTTTTCGCTTAACATGATCTCTCATCCACCAGCTAAAAATTGAATGTGATAAAATAGCTAAAGACTAGGATTTCAAAATATGTTCAGCACTAGAAATCCAGAATTGCATTAAAATACTTCTTGCAACATATTGGAGCACCCCTTCTCCTCAAGAGATATGTGCAGTGGTTATACCCATCCATCTCTCTTCACTCTCCCGAGAAACCAAAAAGTAGGCTAGGCGCCAAGCGAGAGCACCTAATATCATATTCTCAAAATAACTCACTAAAGAAGATGTTGGATGAACTTCTCACATTGATCATAATACTCCCAACTTGAAATTTAACAACAAAACGGATACAACTACAATCACTGAAAAGGTTCTAATTCATTGGCCTATCCTCTTCAATGAAAGTGATCAAAACGACTTCAATATTTGAAGATCTAGATGTACTCATCGAGTTAACCTCTCATGACCAAAGTTGTTTAAGCTCGCTCCTCCAAGAATGGCCAACACCATAACAGTATTGTGGACTATCTGGGTCGAAAACACCATATAAAATTGCAAAAGTTGAGGCATGTCTTAAGCCTTGCTTTGGCGCCTCCAATGAAAAATACTTTTAGGTGTACGCCTCGAGTAGTTCAGGCGAGCCATACACCTATATTGTTTGAGAGGCACGCCTCGCCTCAATTTTGCTAAGGCTTACACCTCTCATGCTTGGTTTCTTTTATATTAGAAAGTAAGAATAAGAAATAAAGTTGTACTCTCACACACAAAAGCCTCCTCTCCCAATTGAGGTGCACCTCGCCATAATTCTGTTGAGGCGTGCACATCTCATGCTTAGTTATTTTTTCCCATACATTAAACAACTCAAATACAAATTGAAGTCGCACTCACACGTGCAAGAGCTCCCTTCTCCACAATCAAACTTACAATCATTGTAGTTTGTTGATTGTTGTTGTTGTTGCCGCCGGTTGCTTTTGCACCATCGCGACTAGCTGGTCCTATAGTTGCCACCAGCTTCAACTGCTCTTGCTATCACCATCGTAGTCTGTTGTTCTGGCATTTGATTATTTATTATGTTCGTAGTTAGATTTATAAATGGTATTATGTTGGTTGGACAAATAAGAGAGAAATTTATTATGCTAAACTATCTTATGTGTTACTTTGCTATTTTATTTTGCTTTCATTTCATGTTTTATATTAGTTTGATGACTCGATCAATTGATAATTACATTATATATTTATTTTGTACAAGTTTTTACACAATATTTTCCAGCCTACGCAATTTTTTAAATCATATAAACACAATTTGTCAATTTTTATCATGTTTGAATGTTAACATATTTTCCCTAAATATATATACAAGTTATGATGTTGATGTATTATTTTATCCAATTATTTTGAATTTAAGCAATTTTTAAGTTGTGAGGCTTATCTTGAGGCTTGTGCCTCGCCTCATGAATGGAAAACGGCTCAAAACCCAATTGCGTAGTTTTAAACATTAATTGGAACTAATTCATTTCTTTGTTCCTCCACAGGCAGGCACCCTATGCTTTTGCCTAAAGCCAACCTTAATAAATCTTGTCAATTTTATAGCCTTGATAGTTCCACTACCGTGTTTGGCAAATGTTGACAAACTTTCGTATTGTGTCCATTGTTTTCGTGGTGCATTTAACACTTGGAATGGTCTCCAACATGAATCCCAGCTCTTATGGGTACACATTACATGAAGTCAGTGCTTCGTAGAGTTTCCACAACTTTAGCCATTCAAACCATTAATGGGGTGAACACCGAGTTATGATCTTTACCAAAGATTCTGAGTAGAGAATTTTCAATTTCCCTATAGGCTTTGTCTCTGTGGCCTCTGTGAAAAAGGCATTTGCTAAGTAAGACTTCCACTTCTCAACTTATCCAAGAGAGGGAGTGAACTCTTTATTATTACTTAAGTAATACGTTTCACCTATTGTTGACATAGAAGTCAATGCTCTAACACTCAATAGTTGTTTTTGAATTATTAAATTTGAAGATCCTCTCACATCTTACACTTGGAATGATTATAAGAACACATTCCAAAGCTCCTTAGATTATCCTGATGATCATGTTCTTCATTTCTGCAAATTGACTATAGCTCATGAAATCCTAGATTTCTATATTTATAGATCTTCCTCTATTTTGTTGCAGTGCTTCTTGTTGCTCTTTCCTTCTAATTTTGGGGAATTAATTCATGCTCACCACATCTTTCAAGATATCGGTTTCAAATTTATCCATTGGCAGTGTTCAAACCTTATTAATAAGACTTTCAAGATTTCAAAGGCTTTCAAAAAAAAATAATAATAATAGCTTCAAGAGCCTTCAAAGAATCTCATTGTAAAAATTTTCCTTTTAACCTTTTATTTATAAGGTTTTGGTGCTACACAAAACAAAAAACTTTGATTTCATAAAAAATAAATATATAATACATGATGAAACTTTTATAGACACTTGAAAATACTCATGCTCACGTGAACAACTACTTTAAATTATTATTGGTTCAATAAAGTTGCAAT
>NEWO01000152.1:522030-532451 GCA_003013225.1 Phalaenopsis aphrodite | reverse complement strand
GGACCCACAATCACATTTTCAAGAAAATATCACATACCACATCAGTGCTCGAATATATCAGAAAGACGATGCCCAAATTTGCAATGTAAAGAATACCAAATAAAATCTGCAATGACATCCAAAAAAAAAAAATAGTAAAACTTCAGAAAAAAGAAATCAATAATTCTAATCAGAGAAACAAAAAAAATTGCATTGGATTATTGATGTCAAAGTTGGATGCAATACACTAAAGAAATAAATACAAATCATGAGAATTTTATCCTACTCTGATAAACTATCAGCAAAATTCATTTGCATGGTATTTTTTTCAATTGAAAAACAAGCAATCCTAAAAATTCAAAATACAGTTTAGCCAATTATCAACGTTTAAAAAAGCACTCGAGGCGTCTGCCTAGAGCTGTTCCTCGATTCGAGGCGCAGCTTCAGCAACTTAGAGTGTGAGCCTCGCCAGTTTGGGCAAGGCTTATGTCTTTTTGCAATGAGGAGTACGCACCTCAAGACGGTTGAAGCATCGCAAATTAAAATTATATATAAATATTTATAACCTTCACGTAGCAACCATATCACAGATTTAGGGTTGGACACCGTTCCGAGAGCTTTCTATCTTCTTCCACTTCCTTCGACAGTGTGAGCGTCTAAATCCTTCGTCCTGAGGCTTCGAGCGTCAAAGTCAAGCCCCCTATATCAAAGTCCAACAGTGAAGTCCAACATCGAAGTCTAGGGAAGCGGTGAAGTCCAACATCGAAGTCTAGGGAAGCGGCGAAGTCCATCAAAGCAGCAAAGTCCAGCGGACCTCTTCTCTTCTGCAACAGCATCCTCTTCTCCCCTGCGGTTTTGCCGTTCCGTCGATTTTTCCGAGTTCCCAAAAGCCCTATCTTTTCTTTCATGTGACTATGAGCGTTCAATTTTAATATTTTTTTGGCATTTACAAACATAGCAATCAAGATATTGTTATTTAGTATTTCGAGCATTACATACATAGCAATCAAGACATTCCTATTTACAAAACAAGCATACTATTTCTTCCATTTTTCAAATTCTCGATCAAATATCGAAGTTTGTGTGGGATTATGATTTTATTAAGTTTGAACTTCGATGCATGTTGGTTTCCTTTTTGTGGCGTGAATCAATTTTTTTCTAAAATTTGTTGGTAATTTCATATTTTGACAACCTTTAATTATCAATTGGCTTTTAGAATCAGTAAAATGAATGTCTTGAAGGTAAGGTTATATTTTCAATTTCATCAAATTCTCAATGATTGATGAATTGTATTCTTTTATTTGCCAAATCATTTTGATTTTGCATTAAAAATATCTTTTCTCTGTTTAATCATTAATGTGAAAGTTAGAAGGCAGTGTTATCTATACATTTTTAAATTAAATGATTTTGTTGCATTGATTTATTTCACTTACAATACGAACAGCCTTTTTGGTTTAAATTATCGCTTTGTTTGAAGAAACATTTGCTTGTCTTTTAGAATGGGTGGTTGCGCAAGAAGAAAAGATCCAGCTTGAAAATATGAAATGCAAACTGAAGTGTCAGAAGAAGATGCAAAGAATGGATATATTTATTTCAAATGTAAATTTTGTGACAAGCAAATTACAGTGGTGTTAAAAGACTTAAATATTACATGAATTGCACACTTGTAAATATTGAAGCATGTGAGAAAGTGATGAAGAAAAAAAGCAACGCCTTAAATTTTTTAAAAAATACATCACCTCAAAAGAAACAACGTAGAGAAATATAGAAGAGATGATGAGAAATAATTCATATTTTGGCTCACAATATGATGTTTCCAGCAGTGGAAGTCATTTGCCTTCTTCTGATGGAGGAACTAAAGGTCAATAGATAGATTTATTGTGAATGTAGATGAGGTTGAGATTATCAACTCTCAAACAATTCCTCCTCCAGCATCAGCAAAAGAACATAAAAATAGAGTATGTTTAGATGTTGCAAGATGTTTTTAGGTGAATGGAATCCCATTTAATGTGATTAGAAATCATTCATGGATCAATATGCTTCATTCTATTGGAAAATTTTGGGCGAGGGCTACATCTTCCTATCATGTATGAGTGTGAATTTAGATGTTGGATGAGGAGGTTAGAACTACAATAATAATGGTACATGAAATGAGAAAACAAATGGGTTGAGACAAGTGTTACTATAATGTCAGATGGTTGGCCTGATATTAAAGAAGTATTATAACTTTTCAAATTAACAAAGGTTATGGAACGGTATTTTTTAAATATGTTGATGCATTGGCCTTTGTAAAAAATGCACAATTGCTATTTAACATGTTTAACGAGGTTGTTGAAGAAATTGGGGAAAGTATATATGTTCAAATTTTACAGATAATGCAAGTGCCTCATTGTGTTGCTCATGTCATGATTTAATGATGAAAAATTTGGAATAATTGTCGCAACTTTAATCTACGTTGCTTAAGGGAAAGAAGGTAAGTAAATTTATTTACAATCATTCTTGGATATTAAGCTTGATGAGAAAATTCATAGATAAAAACTTACCCCACCAACGATTATAAGATTTACCACAACTTATTTGACTTTGTAAAGATTTAAAGAGATGGGGCAACCTACGGAGGATACGTTTGCTTCTGAAGAATAGGACAAAAGTTATTGGGCGAAAAAATCAAAAGAAAAGCAAATGAAGAGGATTATTATGAGAGATGTTTCGTTTTGGTGTAGTGTTAGTTATGCTCTGAATATTACGTCTTTAGTGAAATTATTATGAATGGTTGATGGTAAGAGGACTCTTGTTATGGGATTTATTTATGAAGCTATAAAAAAAAGAAAATAGCAAAAAATTTTGAAGGACAAGAACAAACAATGAAATACGGGAAATCATTGATGACAAATGAGATTTCCAGCTCCTTCTATATTTACATGTTGCAGCATATATTTGAATTCTCAATTTCATTATGACAATGAATTTCATGTTGATAAAAGGTTCAGACCAATTTATATGCATGCATGGATAGAATTATTCTTGAGTTTGGCTAGTTAATGATCAACTTGAAGATTTTTATTTGAATAATGGAATGTCTCAAGCCAGCTACAATACACGATCACTAGGTAAGTTTCATTTATTAATAATTTTAAATATATGAGTTTATCATTTACATATAAAGTTATATCCTAAAACATATTGCTACTTTTATTTAATAATTTAATCTTATGCTAGAATGCTGGTGAGCACAATTCAAAGATAACATGCCCGAACTCAAAAGTATTTGTTGTGAAAGTTCTTAGTCTTGTTCAAATTGCACATGTGAGCTTAATTGAAGTATATTCAACCAAATGCATGCAAACAGAAGAAATTGGTTGGCTATAGGTCAAATGAACAAGTTAGTTTATGTTATGTTCAATAAAAAATTGAAATATAGACGCTTGAAGCTGCAACACAGAAATTGTGGCGATGAAATAGAACATTTGATTGTTTATGATGTTATATTTGATGATGAATGGATAACACCAAAGAAAGCTCAAGGATTAAAAGTTGAAGATGAAGACAAGACTTCATAATAATGATTATAATGAAGATATCAATGCTAAACATTGAAAGGGGTCAAAGAGATATTGAAGTTGGAACAACTTGTAATTCACAATATTTAAAAGAAGCAAAGTGGGGATGGAGCTTCAAGAAAATCTAAAGATAATTTTGTAATTAAAGCATAATTGATTATTTAGTTATGCTACTAATTATATTGAATTCAATGTTAATTGACGTAGAAGTAAATGACAGATGTCGTAATTGAAGAAGAATGTGAAGATAATGATAGAGTTATTACATATGATGATTCTTCCAAAAATGATGAAAATGATAATAATACCGCTATGGATCCTGATTCTTATGGCATATTTAAATTCTAAATTTAAAGTTCAAATCTAATTTCAAACTTTTATAGAATTGCTTTATATTTGGGATTGGAGAATACTATATAAATGTATATCAAGTGAACTAATGAAGTCTATTTGCCTATTTAAATTCTAAATTTAATTATCAAGATTTGTGGTTTGTCAAAGGGATATTTGCTTTTCGCTAATGACAACTTTCTTGTGGATAAGACTAGAGAAAGAGTTCTAGAAAAACTTGAATTATGGAAGTCAATTTTAGAGTATAAAGCCTTTATTAAAGTACATCTAAAACTAAATTCTTGGAATGTAAATTTAGTAGTAGTAGATTTAGTGGTGGAGTTATAAAAATGGGTGATCAAATCATTAAAATGATTGAACGTTTTAGATATATCATATCTATTGTTCAAAGTGAAGCTGATACAGATGGGGATGCTATTCGTAGAATTCAAGTTGGATGGTAGAAGTAGAGGAATGCATCGGGCCTATTGTGTGATAGAAAATTTTATTAGATGGTGGTGAGACCTGCAATGGCCTATAAAAGAGAAGCATAAAACTAAGTTAAGCGTTTCTGATATGAGAATTTTTAGGTGGATGAGTGGCATTACACTTAGAGACAAAATGAAAAATAAATATATTCATGAAAGCATTGGTGTAGCTCCAGTGGCAGACAAGATTTTGCTCACATTAAACGTGAACCAGTTGATGATCCTGTTAAGAGATGAGTAGATGTTTTAAATTTGACTTATGTTAAGAAATGTAGAAGTAGACCTAAAAAAACTTGGGCAACCAGTATAAAAAAAATGCTCATAATTTATTAGACTTAAATGAAAATATGACACTCAATAGGACACAGTGGAGAAAAAGGATTCATGTAGCTGACCCCATTTAGTAGGTTAAAAGCTTGTTGTTGTTGTTGAGGCTTATGCCTCGATCCACCTCAAGGCTTACACCTCGATTCCTGATTTTGCCTTCAACCTTGCCTATTACCAATAAATACTATGCTTTGTGCGACAAAAGAGAATCCCCCGCGAAGCAGAGCACAATTACCTAGTCTGATGTATCATCTCTCCATGGATAATTAAATTATAAATTATCTAAAACTATTTTTATGTCTTTCTTTTAATATGTGAAACTCTGACCATTTATCTTATATAATTAAATTTCTCACTATATCCATCCTAGTTTGATCGCACATCCAACTTAGCATTCTCTATCTATAACCATGTCTCTACTTATATAAGACCTATTTAAACTAATTTGTCAGAAATAAAATAATATAACCCATGGAATTATAGTACATCAGCAGAAAAAAAAAATTTTCTTTTCAAACTAAATGTTGCATGGTACATGATCATTAAACTCCCAAGCAATTAAAACTGTTTAATCCAAAAGCTCCCCACATTGCAGAAAATAAACATCAAAAGTTAATTTGGCTAAATAAAACAATGTACCCAGTGAAAATGATAATACATTATGCAGAAGTTCGTTTATTTCAAACTATATGAAGTACGGTCCATTGATCATTGAACTCCAAAGCAACAAAAACTGATTAAAACAAAAGTTCCCCAAAATGCCGAGAAAAAATAGCAAAAAAGCTAAAATATAAACAAATCATCTGAGCAAGCAAAAAAAAAAAAAAACAGAATAGAGCTTCATCAATATCACCAAAAAAAATTAAAATAAAACAGATAAACAAATCAAATAAAAATGAAAAGGACATAGGGTTTCAAAGTTCAAACCACAAACAAGTATTAGTGATCATCAAAGAGGTGAAATCCGAAAGTTCGGTAAAAGGAAGAATCAGAGATAACTCTTTGTAAAACTGCAAAACACACACAACAGAATTGTGAGGATTGTGATGTTACCTGAGCAGGAAGGACCTGACCACCAGTGAAAAACTTAATTGCAGAGTACACATACAGAAATCCAGCTGGATAGACCAAAGGTCCTGTATCTCCCTTAAGATTGCCGTAGTCCCTCTCCCCACCCAAAAACCCAGCAACCTGTGCTTAAAGACAATAGAGACACACCAAAAATTGAACAACTAACAATAAAAAATAAATCTAAAGAAAAAGCATCCTATCATCAATGTGATGAGAATGATATGATATCCCAATACCTGTGACATGTAGGCATCCCAATCGATCTTAGTATCTGATTCAGCAATAAGGAACCCAAAATCCAGTAAGAACATGATAATGACATGGAACGAAGTAAATGACATCGTTAGTCTTACATGGGACGAAGTAAATGATTAATGCGACTAAGATAGCTTCGGCGAAAAGCAAGGCGAAAATCAAGGCTGCTGATTTTGAGATCCCGTAACTTCTACTATGTTCAGCCGACGATTTAGTCCCTAAGGACAAGCCTCGCGCCATGGATCAGAGCAGTGACGTTTCCTGCTACCAACAATCCAAAATTTGCAAAAGCTATTAAAACTCGATAATTATGTTCTTCTGCATAACAAATCAAAGAGACCATCTTACCGGGTCAATAAAGAAATAGAAAGGGCGAAGAGGAGAAGTCAAGGATGTGTAAGGAAAATGAAAGTACTTCGGAAGGTAATGTGACCGACTCTTGCCGGATCATCCCGTAGTTCTCTGTACGTCGACTGAAATGCCGATGAGGCGATTACATGAATATTTCGCCGATATGTGAGCGACAGAGGTCGCCCATTTAACCTAAAAGACTGTGGACAAGCATACTGTGCTCTACTAGGGAAAGTTTTCTGTCCTACACGCGGACTCCATGTACATGATCCAATTTATTATTTGGAGTCATGAAGAAAAACTCATATATTTTATATTAATAGTTCAAAAATAGAAAAATTCATAAATTCAATTTCAATAACCCCGAAATAATATTGTAGAAGTTATTTTGGGGTTCTTACAGAATCTGTGGTTCCACTTTAATATTTTTTTAGAATAACCCCGAAATAATATTGTAGAAGTTAGTTTGGGTTCTTGCAGAATCTGTGGTTCTACTTTAATATTTTTTTAGATGGGTAGGATGTGGCACACATAGCGGTATATTATTGGGAGTCAGCACATAGAGTCATGTCCGAAGTGACATAATTTTTTTTTTCTCGAGTGAGTTAAAAACTGATGGTGTCAATAATTAAAATTTTTATCTATAAAAAATTTGAGGGCAACACCCTATTTTATTCGGTGTAAAAAATATTAAAATAGTAGCTAATGATAAAAAAAACATATAATAAAATAAAATAACTAATAATAAGATAAAACATGGTTAAAAACGACATTAATAACATTCAAAAAATATAATGACTAGCGTAGGATAAATTATTTGGTGTGGATAAAATATGTGTGAAAGATGTGAATTCCATTGTATTATTAGTTGTATTGGTTGTATTAATACAACAAATTATTTGTTGTATTATTACAACTAATACAACAAAATTTGCATGTGCAGACTCCACACCTAATAATTGCTCTGGACGGTGACCACAACAGCCTTCTAATACCATCCAAAGTGCAATGTGCCAAATAGTCTTCAATGCTAAGTTTGATATGTATAGATTGATTCCAAAATTATTCAACTGCAGCGCTGAATCAAAACTAAAAAGCACTTGAAAGGATGAACCAACAACTCGATGATCAAAATAAAAGAATCAAGATTCCGTCAAATAGTTTGATAAGAGACAATAAAAAGAGGAAAATGAACCAATCCTAAGCTCAAAAACGCATGTGACAAAAACAAGATAACTCACTCCATGATATAGGAAAATTTTCTAAACAGTTATCATGTCACCTCTGGAAATTATGATAGCACAAGAGTAAACATAATATATGTAATGAAAGCCATATTAGATGACTCCACGTATAGTATGTGAAGTCTCTTTTTTCAAAATAAAATTTAACTGCAAATTAAACCAATTGTTGCTACCGTCATTAACAAGGTAAACATGAAAAGTCGATTCCAACTTCAAAGATTATATAAGATACAAATAGTATACGAAATCTCATTTTTAAATTTCCAACATCTACTTTTCTGCTTTAAGATTCAATGAATATTTTGAGTTAAAATCTCTAAGGAGGAGGAAGAGTTATAGAAAACATTGTTATTCCTTTCAAGCTAAATGCAATGTCTTGACTCGAGCGGCCAATAGAAAAAAAATTTCTATAAATTTTCAAGAAAAAGTCTAGATGAAAAGGAACTTGAGGCATACTTCCAATCATCATGAAAAAGTTTCCACCATGAATGTAACTCCTAAGCAAATTGTGAGAGAAGCGATGAACAAAATGAAGATAGTCGTAAGATTCCTTCCCATAAAAACAGAGAACACAAAAAGTATTTACTATGATGCATCTAGCATAGAGCACGTTCTTAGTTTTCAATGCATTATGAAAAAATTTCCAGAATGCAATACAAATTTGATAGAAAAGCCCTCAAACCAAATAAATTTGCTCCAATCATAGTTAGTAATGTTATCAAACAGTGAGATATAAGTGAGTTCATGAGAGTAATGATTGAGTGCCCTCCAACAACAACTATTTATGCCATCCACTACAAGACTATTCGACGTCATTTGAAGACAATGATATGACATTAACATGTGATTCTAAGAAAACAAACTACCACTATGCAAAAGGTCACACGACTTCTTGTGTCTAAGATAGCCAAACCATTGTAAAACAATATCACCAAATGTCTCATAAAGAGAATATTCATTCAGCTGCAATAGAGAAAAAAGAGAAAAATGAACAAAACTTCTTCTTATTCTGATTTTTCTTTCTCTTCTATTTTTCTTTTATCCTAATTTTTCTTTTTCTCCTCCTAATTTTTCTTCTTTTTTTTATTTCTTCTTTTTCTTCTCCTAATTTTTCTTCTTTTTCTTTTATTTCTTCTTCCACTTCTTCTCATCCTATTTCATTTTCTTCTTCTTCTATTTTATTTTATTTTATTTTATTTACTTATTTATTTATTTATTTTTTTTGTTTTTTCTTTTCTTTTTTTTTCTTTTTTTCTTTCTTCTTATTCTCTTTCTTCCATTTCTTCTCGGCCAAATCCCGCCAACCTCGACGATCTCCCTTCATCTCGCCGGCTTTTGCCTTGCCGGTGTCGTAACTTTCGCCGGACCGAAACGACAACGAACTTCAAAATCTTTCGAGAGGGTGCGAAAGACTCTCATTTTATCTACAAGTTTCCGTCGGGCTTATTTAGGCGTCGTGCAAACTACGCGAAGGTATAACCTTTCTTCCCATTCGCATTATATTTTCTAGCCGGCTTTAGGTTGTAGGTGTGATAGGCGTGTGGGTTCGATCGCCCACACGGGGTGTGTTCGCCGGCATAAGCTGGCGCAGCGGCACACCTATGTGATGGATCGATTGTTTTCCTAGAGGTGACATATAGGATAGGATCCCCTCGCGCAACTAATTTTCCTACGATAGCCGAGTGAATCATGTTTGACTGTTAGCCTTAGCACAAAAATCCTAGAGGTTGGAGCTCCCTTCGCTCCTCTTTGCTTTGGTAGTCCCGATCTTTTAAAAAAAGATCGAAAAGATAGATCTTTGCAAAATGAGAAAATGTGAGTCATTAGCTCATCTTGCAAAGCTCGGAGGCGTCGTGAAATCGGGAAGAGTGTTGTCACTAGCCCGTTTCATGATGAGATGGAGAACTTTCCCCTTTGGAGATCCAGGGAAAAGTTCCCCTACTTGCCTCACCAAAGCAAAGGCAGCAATTACCATCTTTTTATATATTGACCCTAGGTTCCACGGTAAGGTCGTTAGCACGAGAATGACTCTCTATCACATGTTTATGTTTGCATATCGCATTTTGCATGTCACCTCACCTCACTTTGCTCTGTTCGGCCGCCCTGGTCCGACGAGCAAAATACTTCACTTCGTTCGGTCTTCCTGACCCGACGAGCATTTTACTTTGATCTGATCGGCCGCACTGGCCCAACGAGCATTACACTTCACCTCGTCATGTCGCCCCGACCCGACGAGCACTACACTTCACCTCGTCCTGCCACCACGGCCCGACGAGCACTACACTTCACGTCGTCCTGCCATCACGGCCCGACGAGCATTACACTTCACCTCGTCCTGCCACCCTGGCCCGACGAGCATGTTACTTCACTTTGTCCGGCTGCCCTGGCCCGGTGAGAATTTCATTTCATTTCAATTGGCTCCCCTGATTCGGTGGATACAACACTTTAGTTTGGTTGGATTATTCGACCTAGTCGACCAATTTCTTGCACCACCATATTGTCTTGCATGTATGTTTGCATTTTTTTGTATATTGTAACGCATATGCATGAATATATTATTGCATCTTGCCTTGTATCTATATGTTTGCATGATCATGATAGATATTGTCTTTTTGAATTGCATTTTCTGGGTCACTGCTTCGCCGGTATTCCCTCCTTTCGGGCCCCTGCCGCTACGACATGCCTACCTTCGGGTCACTGCCTTACCGGCATAACCTCCTTTCAGGCCCCTGCCGCTACGACATGCCTACCTTCGGGTCACTGCCTTACCGGCATACCCTCTTTTTGGGCCCCTGCCGCTACGGCATGCCCATCTT
>NEWO01000152.1:506451-519189 GCA_003013225.1 Phalaenopsis aphrodite | reverse complement strand
ACCCAGTTACCTCTACCTTTTAGGATCACTCTACCTTCCTTTTTATTGAGCCCCTTTGAGCCCTGTCACTCCTTGACCTCGTTGATATCACCTTGACGGCCCGATGTCGATGAGCTGCCGCCCATTTGGGATACGACGATTTGTCCTCTGCCCTTTGGCCCGGATGTGCTTTGATGTATTGGGATATCCATGTCAAGATGATTTAGGTTATTCCGTGGGCCCCATGTGCCGATGAGCCGCTACCCATTTCGGGATGTGAGAGACTCGCTCTCTGCTCGATTACTTAGCGTGAGCTTTAAAGCATTGGGACTGCTTCCACACGGAATAACCTTCATTTGATTTTCTATACCCCAGATCTATGATAATAAGAAGCGAAACTCCTTTTATCGAGAGTATTCTTGGGTATCCCCCAAGATGTAATTAACCAGTAGGAACACGTTCCTCTGGGAGTGCTCTTGACCCCAGAACAGGTACATACACCTGACTCTCTGGTTATGGGTAGTCTATGTAGATACTTCTTTCGCGGATATTGGTTTAAGATGCCTCCGCCCAATCTTGTTTGGACGGACATTCTTAACCTATCTTTGCGAGGTTTATTGCACGTAGACTCTCCACGTTTTACTTTTTCTCTTGTTTGTCACTTTGTCGTATGTCCATTCTTATTCGGTTCCTCTCCTCTTCAAATCATTTATATGGTTCGGGAGGGAGATTTATTCGAATGGGGGAATTATACGACGATCGACAAGCTGGCGACTCCTTTTAAAATAAAAAAAAGAAAAATGAACGAAAACAAATCGGTTCAGAGGCCGCAATAGAGAACCATATACCTTATATATATATACCACAAATTTACTACGATATCCTATTTACTGGATATTGATCCTATTTCTGTTCCTATTCTATTGAGTTATACCTTATATATATATTCTACATATATATATAAACTATTATTTGTAGTAACTTGAAAAGATAACATGCTCCTAATTCTCACGACCACATTTTTTAGATCCTTCCAAAAATAAGAAAAGTCGAATCTTGGTTTATGCCATATAGAACCATGATGGTTATCATACCATTCAGCCAAATAAGAAGTAAAGTTGTAATGTCTCAAGATCAGTTTTAGATTCAAAAAGAAATTTGATAATATCAATAGAAGGATGCCAAGGGCCCCTTTAGATTTAAGCCAAGTAGAAGTTTTCCATGTTATGGTAGACATCTTCTTCCCCACACTATTATGCCGCAAAAAGTTAATGATCGTCAAAAAGATTGACTTCCTAATCTCTTTTGGAAGAGTAATAGAACGACGCTAAAAATATAGGTAACTCCAAATTATGGATTCAATTAATTGGAGACTACCCATACTAATTAGAGCTTTCATTTTCAGTCTGACAAGCCAAGAGTATACCTTATCAATGAGCTAATGATAGTTGAATGCAAGGATTTTGGAAGGTTTTATAACAGCACCCACGTAATCCTATGGTAAGGTCTTATATTCAAAACCATTCAAAAAACATAGATGATGGTGCAAATCTTAGTTAACAACTTTTGAAAAGCATATAGCTGATTTGGAAACATTAGCACCAATGTTAGAAGCTCGATTGAACATAAGAAGAATGCCCTTCAAATATTGAATGGAACTTATATCATTATTTCTAAAAATTATGAGATCATCATCGTAAATGAGCTGAATAAAATCATCATTTCTTTTTAAACAGATTGAATCACCATAACCCAAATAATGAGAATTTAACAAAGAAGAGAGAGCATCCATTACAATTATAAAATGATAAAAATACAAGGGGCATCATTGTCTTAGACTAAGGGAAGAGGCAAAATATCACTAATGTCACTATTACTAATAACAAAGAAATTAACATCAACCGCACAAGCATAAATCTATTAGATAAAGATAATAGAAAACCCCAGTTAATTAATTCTATTAAAAATAAAATAACTATTAACTTTATCAAAAGCCTTTTCCAAGTCAATTTTAGAACAAAATGTTTATGTGAAACTCCAAGAATTAAAATACATATAGAGCTCATAAGCGATAATGATATTATTAGTAATATCATGCTTTTTATGAAAGCAGTTTACATATGATGAATTATGTTGGGAAGAATAAACTTTAAGCAATCATCTAAAGATTTAGAAATAACCTCATAAATTATATTGCAAAGAGAGATATATCAGAAGTCAACAATAAACTTACCCCATGTCTTCTCTGGAAGAATAGTGATGGCTAAATGTTTAATCCTTTGAAGAAACTTAGCAGTGCTAAAAAAATACTTATCAACCTTAATATAAGCCTCCCCATTAATGTGACACGTATCTTTAAAGAACTTGGAGCTAAATCCAGGAGGGCCAGAAGTCTTGTTGGAACAAATCAAAAAGAAAACAAGCTCAATATCATACTTAGAGAATTTTAGAAAAAGAGCAACAAAATTTGAAGCATTAAATTTCTTATTGATAAAAAAGAATCAAAAGAGCCATTGTTATCATCAGAATCACAATTAAGCAAATTAGAATAAAAAGAGATAGCTTCCTTGCAATGTCCTCTTGAAGATAAATGTATCTATCATTAACAAATATTTTCTTGATAGATTTGATGGTGAAAAAAAATAATTATAACTTTAGCTTTTGACCGTTTAAAATCAATGAAATCAAATTGACTAAGTGAGATAAACTAACCTTTGAAAATATTTTCAAATACTAACTATAGAAGCTTGAGTTTTATTAACTCTTTACTAAACCCACTTTGACTAAGTAATTCATTTGACACATATGAACATTTTAAGCATAACTGGCCAACTCGATCATATTACTTGGAATAAATGTCTTTAAATGACTTAACTAAACCCCTTAGAAGTTTTAAGCTTGATTAAATTTTGTTTAAGTTTTTTAATTCTAATTGACCCAAACTAGTTTAAGGACCTAATAAATGCACTTCATATTTTTTTATCAAATTAACTTACATTAATAAAAAAATGATGGGATCTATAAACTTGGATTATTTAATCCAACTCCAATCAAGCCTAATTTATGATAGGTTTTATCCAATTAGCACAATTGGATGATTCCTTCAAAGGAGACCCACACATTTGAGCAATTAATCACCTGCAGACCCACCGAACCAATATGATCAAATTGGATCTATTCATTCAAATTGAAACTTTTTTATGCGTACCAAGGTGATTTATATTTTATTTAACTCAGAAGATCTATAGATTGTGGCTTGATCATTCTAATGAAGGAAAGTTAAACTTAAGCCCATTTGAATATTTGAAGCCAATAGAACTTAGTACCCTTAATTGACAAAACCAATGTATCTTAGAGCTCCATTAAAGCATCTCTAAATTATTTGAGACCCACCTTAGGTTCCCATTGAATTTATGAGGTGGTAAAATTTTTTACTAAAATCTAAATTGGCCTAATAAATCTATAAGTATTCAAATTAACTACATTCACTTGAATCCTCAAATTGGTCAATCCTAATGGACTAAAGCTCATTATTAGATGTTCATAGATTGTACACATCCCTAAGAATCCAATTAGCCTATTAATCTTGGAAAGACCTCATGATGTATTTTATTTAAGCAAATATAAGTAGCAAATTTTGATCAATTGTTCAACTTTACATAAATTGGCCACTTTCAATTCAATTAAATCAAACCTTTTTAATGGCCAAATGGGTTTGTCTAACTCACCATCTTATCCAACTAATATTTCAAACTAATCTCTAAAGAAAGTTAAGGCCATGAATAGGTCATTAAAGAAATTTAAAGGAAAGTTAAACATGCATGTTTGAGTGTACATTATAAATAGGAATTAGCCATATATAACCCCCAAGTACAATAATTTTTTTTCCTTAAGTTGTCTCACGGTAACACCCACACTCTTCACTTAGTATTCATGCTTTCCTCTAATAGTCAACCAAAATGAGAACCATAAGTTAAAGATGGATTAATGGGTGACTAAAAATGGGGTTACATACGAGCTCTTCAAATGTCATGGACACTTCCCCTAAGCTCCATGTAGCTCACCAAGCCACTTGATCCAACACTAAGCCTCTATCAAGTTTATGTGAAGATGCTCCCTCTAATAATAACATCAGTTTACTCTTCCTAACAATCTAGGCCAATTTCAAAGGAAACATAGGAATTTTTTTGCTACTCCTCTTCTCCTAAAATTAAGGGACTTGTTTAATCAAATCTTACGAATTATATATGTATCCATTTAGTGGTTTGGCCATTGATCCTATAAATTTGACTCCACGATGGGCTGTGAAAGGACCCTCATTCAAAAGTATCAAGTTTGTTAATTTGGTGCACTTTGAAAGTAAAAGTCCCACTAGTACTCATGAGTAAACACAAGCACACAATATGGTAAGATGAATGAATGACATTCATTTCTTAATAATGACTGAGATTTTGCCAAAAAAATTCTTATGCATACATAAAATTGGTTTTTGTGATTTTTAGGGGCTTTTTTAACTTTTTTTTTTCTTGAGCACACAAATGAACTTAATCTCATGAAATTTTGGCCAAAGATGCATCATGTTATGTGAATTTTAAGAAAAAAAATATAGTTGTCATTTTTTTTCTAGATTTCTAACTTTAAATTTTCAAAAATACTTTCTTTGAATTTAGTTAATGCTTTAATTTAAAAAATTACACATACTTATTTGGGAGCTAAAAGACATCATTTTAAGCATTTAAAAAACTTTACATGGCATAGTGAGCATCATACCTGCATTTAGTATTTTTATTGAATTTCACAAGTCAAGTATCATAAAATTTGCTTATTTCTAATTTAAAAATCCTTTAGAAAACTAAAGATATGTTTTCACATATGTCTAGATTTTCTAAGATTTGTCTAATTGAAATATTTAAAGGTTAAAATTACCAATTTTTAATTATTAAATGTACTAATAAAAAATCTATTAAATTTTACAAGCATTCAAAGCATCAAACAAAACATTCTCTATTCATTTCAAAATTTATTTTCATTTTTTTTAAATATTTGATACTTTAAAGTAAAAAAAGTTACATGTTTAAATTTGACTAAACTTCCTTTATGTGAACCCATGGTCATGATATGCATCCCATTAGATTTAGTCACTAATTTTAGTATACCTAAGTGTATTTTACATAATATCCAATTCTACATAATTGAAATCTCCATTACTTTAATTGTTACTTAAAAAAAACATTTGAAGCATTAACAAAAGTTCTGGAATTCCTTAAAGATCTTAGTTTGACTGTTTATATACATTTTACATGTCTTAAAAGGTATTTTATACACTTTCCTAAATTTTAACTTAAGATTATATGCACTTAAGCATCATTTGACTATTATTGACCAACCATTATCACTTAATTGTTATCAGCTAATTATTATTTCTTGACTAATATCATCTGACATTTGTTAGTTAAGTGTCATCACCAATCACTACTACTTATGTCAAACTAAAAAAAGATTAAGCAAGTGCACCTAACATCTTAATCCCATCTTCTCCATATATAAAAAAAGATCAGACTTTTGTAACATCATATGTATAGTGAACTATTTTAACTAGGCTAGTTCATGTCTTTTCTCTTTGTATATATATATATATATATATATATATATATATATATATATATATATATATATATATATATATATATATATATATATATATATATATATATAAATCAACATCTACATTTTGCTTTAATATTTACATCAAAGATTTGGATGTTATAAAAGTAATATTTAGGTGCTAGATATGTAAGTGGCTAAGAGTTTTATGATATGTATTTAAGTTTGTCATTTAAGAGTATTCAATATAAAATGTAGATGTTCTCTGGATATTATTGTTATTTTTAATATCAAAAATCACTTGTGCCAATTATTGCTAGGGCTGTAAACGAGCCGAGCTTAAGCGAGCTCAAGTTGGGCCGTGTTCGGCTCGTGAATAGTGTGTTCGTGTTCGGTTCGATTTAAATATTTGTGTTCGTGTTTTGCTTGAAATTGGCTTGTTAAAATTAAATTGAAAAAAAAAATTAGATGTAGTGTTGGATTCAAACCTGGATCAAATATATGCAAAAGAAGGCACTAACCACATTACAACGCGAAGTGTTACAATTTAAACTTAGATATAAATATATATAATATATTATTGTATAAATAATATATGTAATATATTATTATATAAATAATTATAAAAAAAAAATTTATTTCGAGCTTAAACGAGCCGAACACGAGCAAACAAAGAGTTGTTAGTGTTCATCCCGTTTATAATTCGAGCTTTAAAAACTTGTTCGTGTTCGGCTCGTTTACTTAACGAACAAGCCGAACACGAGCTACTTAACGAGCCGCACAGGAGTTGTGCGTGAAGAACGAGCTTTTTTGACAGCTTTAATTATTGCTACCACCATGTATATGAAAATTTATTTTTTAAAATTCAATCCAATTTAGGATTCTAGCAGCAAAGTCCACTTTAAGACAAATATTATATTAAGGTATTGCCTTGCCGTGACAAATATTATATTAAGGATTGCACCAATGTTGGGTAAGTCTTTTTTTATGTGGATTAATCCATTAGAATTTGGGATTGGATCTTAATGAATCATAACAACAAAGCCCATTCTAAGACATTTAATACATCTCCGACTTAAAATCTTCTATAAAGGATTCCACACATTGCTTGGACTTATCTTTAAAAGGCCTTTTATTTTTGTAGAGTGGGCAAGTTAATTATATAAAAAGAAAAAAAATCTAATTCATATAATTGCACATTCTGACCCGAGTGAGGCTATAAGGAGGAGGATGTATTTAGGTGTGAGAAATATTGCACATTCTGACCCGAGTGTCAAGGATTGACATTACCGACCCTAAAATCTACTAAAAGGTTACCCCTTGTTCTCCTAGTTAGTCCGCAGTCCTAGCCTGGCGATGTGACTGACTCATTTCTCAAAACATACATATATAATATCAAAATATACCTTTGAATGAAACTGACATTTTGCTTGCCACAATATTTACAAACTCAAGCTACCTTTGCACGACAAACTAAAGCTCGAGATTTTAAAACAGTACTGAGAATTCATGTGGCAGTGACATAGGTCGGGTTGGGGATTGCCCTCCCATGAGTGTTTGGTGGGTTGCCTCTTACCCTATGTTGGGCCTCACATACATGATGGTGATGGTTGTTTGTAGAGTATCTCTGGGAAAAGTATGATTATGAGGTCTCCCTTCACTAAACTCTTATACCCCATTTCGATCTTTCATACATGTGCCACTCAATCTGCTCTACTTGCATGTGCTTTCCTTGTGTTGTTATTCAAATCTCTGTACATATATGCATGTTGTTATTTGTAATACTAACCTTGCAACAGCGGCAGGAATCCCAGTTCTGTAGATCTATTTTATATTTACTGCATTTTACCAACGTTACTGTACGTTTTACTGCTCTTTATAATGCTTTTCTTTACCGCGCTTGTACTATTCTTCTGTTTCTGCATCTACTTATAAGACCTACAAGGCCCCTAGGATAGAGAACAGTAGGACACCTGGTTAGGAAGTACCCTATGAAAGACCCTCAAACCCAACAACTACATTTATACATGAAAACCCAAAACTCATAACCACTACGATAGGGAGCTCGAAGCAGGTTTTTGGGCAACACGACGAAGGTGCAGTGGATGGAGGAGGACTTCTGACAACAACTAAAGCTCAACAACAAAATAAGTTCTATTTCAATCAAACCTTTTTATAGAATAAATAACAAATTCATAAGACTTTGAGGTGGTTCGTCTAACACAATGTAAATCCTCACTGTATCTTAAGGCTTTTGCACAACCTTGTTGTACAATATGTCCTAACACTTCTCAGGATTTTGAGGTCGTCGTTTAGTACGACGTAAATTATTCTATCTTTTAAGCTATTTGCACGACCAGGTATTGGGCGAATGTAAGTCCTAAAAAATAAAATTGATAGGATTAAAAATTAAATAACTTCTCCTCTAAAACATAAAACCAAATAATATGATAGTCTGGGAAGTCATTGAGGTTTGCCTCAATCCGTAACATCCCTTACACTTTCTCTCCTTCCGACTCCTAAAATAATTGTTCCTATTTGAGCAATTCTCATTTAACTTTTCCATGAGCAACCTTGATAACTAAACTTTAAAATCTTGAAGAGATAATCACCATTCTTAATTAAGAGTCTTCTTAAGAGATTTTGATTGTCTAAGATGTAATTAACTATAGAGGCTTGACTTTATAGGGAATTAAGAACCCAGATAAAATAAACTCTTTCTAATCTTTATATTAGGTAGGAGAGCTTGTCGGTCATACATAAAAGGTTCAAAAACTAAACAGATGTCATAAGTTATCTAGTTTATATAATCAAGCCCGCCATCAAGTGATAAGCTTACCTTTCAAGGTAACGTATCACTTTTAGTGTTATGCTCGGTTACTTAAACTATTAAATATATGAGATCTATTTGTTCACATTTTTCAAAATTAAAATATAATTTTTTAAAATCAAAATTACATATGTATATTATATTAAATTTATTTTTTTTTCAAAATTTTGGTCGACATCAGGCAAACTGAAGTGGTAGCCCCGTTGCTTTGTAGTGACACTTATTTTACCCCGTCATCACCCTTAAGGTAACCCAAGAGGTCATTAGAATGAGTTGGCCTTGTAGCCTAGGGCAAGCAGTTCTCATTTATTCATAAATGATATCAAAGATATGTCTAATGAAAAGTTATACAACATAATAAACATGCATGTTAATAGATATTTAAAGATGTCTCAAAATAATGAATGTATTAAGAACAAAATAGCTTATATATGAATGCTTTCATGCGCATGTTTAGAGGAGGATTTCACCCTCTAATGATACATGAAAGAGATGCAGTGTAGCCACACATGTAGAATTTTTATACCACCCCAAATAATTGTCATTATTAGATCACTAACCGTTGTATCGATGAGATAATATTGACCAGGGGCGAATAGACCAGAGCTTACCTCCCTAAACAACTGTAATGCTTACATTATAAATCATTTTGTCGACGGAAAAATATCGGTCATGAATATGCAACGGCTTTTCCACCCTAGATATTGCGATGTGTAGATCGCTATCTACTATGTTGACGGAAGCCGATGGGGGAATATCGGGTAAAGGTGTGTTAGGTTATTAACAGTGATCCTCACAGAGACATAAATATGTGTAAATAATATAAAGGAAAAGTAAAGTTAAGAAAAATGCCTATAGGAGATTAGTGCATGTTCATTTAGAAAAAAATATTAATACATGCATTAATATATATCTGATTGCTTATAAAATTATGAAAGACTAGCATATTATAAGATTTCTTATAGACTAACATACATATTATATCCTTTTTTTATTACTATAATTTAGAAGTATGAATACTCCTGAGTTATCTTTAAATAACTCGTTACGTTGCTTCAATATTATTTATATGTTTTAAACTTTTGAATAAGAGGAATAGGAGAGGAACAAATGTGTAGAGAAGACGAGAACAACAAACATAAATGTATAAATTTTTACTTGTTCATTTTTGTTGCTTTATGTAGTTGCGCTTTCTTATATTAATTAAATATTAAATTATTAGTGATAGAATTAGAATAGTTGTTAATTGATTTTCATTTTCCGACCATCCTTTCTTAGCTTGGTTAACTCCAAGTCCCGGGCCTGCTTGTCATATACTTGACCACAATCGTGCTTAGAAAGTTGACAAGAATGATCTTTCGAGATTGTTGTGAAGGTTGACTATCTCATTAAAGTCAATGTTTGGGAGATTGAAGCCAGCTGGGAATAGATATTGAAGGACTATCTCAACTAAGGATGAAGACCTTCAAAGATGGCAATGTATCAAGAAATGATTCTTTTCTTTAAAAGGGAACTCTTTGCAACTCTTTATAGATTATATTATGAGGAGCAACAACAAGTCAAGGTTGTGCCAACTTCTTTTTTAGCATTGGAGGATTGCAAGCAAGTCAAATTAGAGATCCATTGAGGGAACTAACAATATAAAAGAGATTGGTGTCATGGCTTGGTATTGAGGAATTATGTCATTGCGAAGAGGGGCCCCATACATGAATTCTCAAGGGAGGAATTCTACATTAATGCTTGATTTGGGAGAATGTAAACCCATATAATTATGCCAGTATCAGTTGTTAAACCGACATAGGAGTTAAAAAAAATCTTATTTATTAGACTCCATCTTCTGCGCCCAATCATTCAAAAACATACCTGAAACATCTTTACAAGTTGATTAATGCCAATTGAGGAGGAAAAAATTAGAGGCTTATCGTCCTAAGATCTAAGGTTATCCCTTAGTATATTGAGCATCAAAGTGGGAGGATATTTTATTTCTAGTATTACATTTATTCATCATTTAGTGATTTTCAATGATTCTACACGGGCGGAATGGTTTCCCCCAGACGATGTCAAACTGTTGTGCGTTGGTAAATTCATGGTGGTAGAGTAATATATTAACATCTTTGTGTTGTATGAAGATCCGATACACACACAAAAATAAAAGAAAAAACCAATTAGGAAAACAACATGAGTTCTTACGTGAAAAACTCGAAAGAAAAAGAACCACGGGTCCTAGCCCAGTTGAAATAATTTCACTATGTCAATATATGTTACAAGACTTTACTGACCCTTGATTAGCCAGAAGCAAAATTACACAAGTGGGCGTTATCAACGTAACTTCTACTAAGGGAACAACATAATAAATTGAAGAATTGAATAGGTCATGTTAGCGGTGGCTAACAACAGTGATGGTGGTAATCTAATGGGTGGAGGTGACTCGAAAATGATGGCCAGTCAAAGAGTAGTGGTAGTCCGCTGACAGCGGTGGCCAGATGAAAGTGGTCTGGCAGTTACGATGGTTGTGACTGCCAACTGTGTTCTGAAGGTCAGACGACGATAAACCAATGACACTGGTGGCAGACAACTGTAACGATAGTGGTGGTCAGGCATTGGTGATATGATGATGGCTAAGATTGTGGTCACCAAACGGTGGTGGCCAAACAACGGTGGTCTGACTGTGGAGGTGTTGGCATGGCGACAACGACAATGATGGCTGGGTAGCAATTGTCTAATGGCAGACGGGCAAAGTTGGCCCAACAGTGGCAGCAACCAGACGACAGTGGTCAAGCACCAGTTTTCCTGTGGTGGCTGAACAGTAGCGGTCTGACAGTAGCGAGAACTCAATTATAGTAGCCTGGTTGCAACAAAAACGGCCCTGTGGTGGTGATAGCTCGATTGTGGTGGTATGACAATAATGGAGCTTAGAAATTCTCAAGAACTTGAAACTTTTACTTTTCTCCCTCATGTCTAGATCATCTATCATGAAGAGAGTAGGGATCTATTTATATATTTTGGAAGTGACATCCTCTGTAAATAATTGCCATTAGAAGACTCTTGAATGATTCTCTTGATCATATGTAGTTTTATGAGTATTTAAATGCCTTAATAATATCAAAATTAAGTGATCTTAGGCTCATTGGATTCATCTAGTCAAGTTGCTCGGTTCGACTATGAACATTTCAGATTTAGAGATCATTTAATCTCCCAAAACATATTTGAAAACTTCTTATTATATTAAGTGCATAATCTGAACTCACTTGAAGTCAAATCAGAAAAAAAATATTACGTCATTCGATTTATCTCATAGAGACAATTTAATTATTTGATCATAAATTAGAGCATGGGCATTTCTAAGCTTATGGTCTAATTGTGCATCGAGATTTGTGCAAATCAATCTAATTTTTTTTTGGAGACATATCAATTAGAAAGATTTACATACATCCCGCTCAATTCATATATATATATATATATATATATATATATATATATATATATATATATATATTTGACATAACTTGCTTTTCATAATAAATTGCTACCTAACATTTGGACTCGGTGTCAATAATCAGCTGACATGCATAATAATTCCATATATATTGCATGGATCAATAAGCAACCCCGAAGAGACCGATGGGCACCCGCATTAAAAGTCAAGTTGGAGAGCAGCTACGCTCTAAATGAAATTGGTTAGAACAGTGATTGATGGACAATGCTCAGAACATACAGTAATTGATGGACAATGCTCAGAATATACAGTGATTGAAAAACTTTCATGTGCTTCAAGATGAATGCATGACCATCATGAAGCATCATAGTTACATGCATCACACACAAAACATTGATATTTACAAAACTACCGCTCGTGTAATTTTTTTGAGCCACACGTGCCGCAATCAAATCATTGATAATTTAATAAACATGAATGATTCATATGAGTTTTATCAAAAACTTTGATATTTAAGAGAGAATTTGAAAAATGGATGAATGAGGGGACAAATTTGTAAATAATAATATTTCGAGTGTTCTAATAGAAGGAATTAAGCTTACATTTATTTTCAACCCAAGAATATAAGCTAAGAATAAAGATCAATCTTTTACTGCTTATACGCTAATATATTTTCCTCGTGATGTGCCGCGTACGCCGGCTTGGTGGTTGGCATCCACGACATAAGATCCCTCAGGTCGGGGGTTTGAATCCCCTATGACACAGTTGGTCTTAAGGAGGTGGCACTCGAATTGTTAGACACATTAGGGGTGATTGGATACTCGTATAATATCCTCCTGCCATTACTTTTTTAAAATTAATATATATATATATATATATATATATATAT
>NEWO01000152.1:487600-501031 GCA_003013225.1 Phalaenopsis aphrodite | reverse complement strand
AAAATTTCAAAAATGGACAGAAAAAGTGGCAATAATTTACCTGAATGATGCAGGTTGCATGACTGCAGAGGCTCAAGAGATCCAAAAAGGGAAGATTTATGTGGGAGGCCACTTGGGTTATGTTTCTATAAGAAGACAGGAGAGCTATATGTTGCTGATGCATACTCTGGTTTATTAAAGTTTGGCAGCAGAGACAAAGCTGCCACCATAGTCTCAAAAGAGGCAGGAGGAGTGCCATTTTATCTAACCAATGCATTGGATATTGATCAAGGAAGTGGAGTTGTATATTTTACTGATAGCAGTGCAAAATATAGGAGGAGGTATGATGTTTCATGTTTATAGATTATTTATATGAATTTTGGGGCTTTAGTTTGTCTTTGAATTGAGTTGATAATTCATGAAAATTAGAAAAAGAAGTATTTATAATGATTTTCCTCTTCATTTTTTTACTATCAGTTTTATATGCTTGCTCTCTAGTTTCAACGTACACACACAATGTTCTGTCTAGGAGTGTCAAAAATTGACCGTCTTGAATTTGACTTAAAAAAAATTAATTTTGGGTTGATTGGAATAATTTTTGGGTTGGCTTTGTGTTAGAAATCCTATTCCGTTTAATTTTCTGAGTCAGGTTCGAGTTCACCAACCAACCCAAAAATGACTTGAAAATAATCTACTCAACTAAAATTGACTCAAAATCGGCACGATTAACTGAAATTGACCTTACATTGACTTGAAATCGACTGAAATTTGACCTAAATAGCTGTTGTGTCTCAGGTTACATGGGTAATAAAGGTCAGCTTCAAGTTAGTGTGTGGTTGATTACGAGTTAGGTACAGATTAGACTCTAACCCGTTTAATACTCGAGTCGGGTCAATTTTGGGTCAGACCCAAAACTGACTAGCGAACGGGATATGACACTCCTAATCTTATCTAATCATTGTGCAGCTTAAATGTTTTATCTCCAATCACAAAATTTTGAGTTTGAGGCCTAGCACATATATGCGTGTGCGTGAGTTAAAAAGAAAAAAAAATCGACCTACCTAATCTTTACATATGAAAATGGATGATATATGTGCAACTCTTTGTTGGTGAGTGGCATTTGTGTCAAAAGAGTGAAAATTTGAGTGGTATGAAGAGCTGAAACATATGCGAGCTTAAGAAGAAATCAACATACATTTATTTTGCAATTAAAATTTTTGATGTCTTCCACTCATTAAGGCAAGTTGTAACAAAAATAACTAATATAATTCTTCAAAAATATTGCAAAACATCTTACACCATCCCCTAGTCTAAATAAGGAAACTAAATGTAGCAAGAAGGAATGAAAAAATCCCTCAGATATTTTGCATTATCTAGACTGCATCATAAAGAGTAAACCTCCAACTTCTGCAGAGTAAGCAAGCTCAATTTAGTCAAATGAAGCATTAGTGGTGCAGTGAATGTCTGCACCTTTCTCCTGCCTTACATCAAGCATACTTTTGATTCAAAATTGCATTCCTCATAACATATCACAATCTAAATTTCTCTGCCATACTCCACTGCCAACTAATGTTGATAACTTTTTCGACCACTTGATGCACCCAGGTGCATTTGGTCGATTCGGTTGGATTGATTGATGGATTTATCAAACCAAATTATAAATAAAACTTAACAAACCAACTCACAAGTAAAATCAAACCATAAGATAATTCAATTTAGTATTGATTCATAAAGCAAGAACAAAAAACCAAATTAAAATACAAGGGGAAAATGAGAAAACAAACACACACACACACACACACACACACATATATATAATTATGATAATGACATTTTGGTTTAAGTTAAAAAAATAAATTTTTTCATAGAATCCAAACTATAGCATTCGAAACATTGCTATTTACAAGTGTAGCATTATCTTTCATTCATTTTTCAAATGCTCACTGAAATATTAAAATTCATGATAAAACCCAACCCATATATTTCATTTTTATCAAATTGTCTATTGGTTTGATCGTGGCGTGCATAGATGCATATTTTGGCGGTTTATAAAAATCATATGGGTGCTAGTTTTATAAATAGTAATGCTCGGCCCTTTAATAAATCTAACCAAATCTATCAAATATACTCAGTTTGGTTGATTTAAACCAATTAATGCACCCTAGTCAATTTCAGTAATCTTAGCACATCTTGATTGAATGTTCTCATTTTCTCATATATCTACTCCAGTTAATCAAGTTAGCATTATTTTACAGGGAGTTCTTATCAGCGATAATAACAGGAGACAGCACAGGAAGATTAATGCAATATGACCCAACTACCAAAAAGACACAAATCCTGCTCTCCAACCTATCATTCCCCAATGGCATTGCATTAAGCTCGGATGGCTCTTTCCTCCTCATTGCAGAGACCACCACTTGCAGAATTCTAAGATATTGGCTTCAAAACTCAACCTTTGAGGTCTTCTCCGAGCTTCCAGGCTTTCCCGATAACATAAGGAGAAGCCCCAGAGAAGGGTTTTGGGTTGCATTGCATTCGAGAAGAGGCAAGCTTGTGAAATGGCTTCTCTCCCTTCCATGGCTGAAGAAGGTTTTCTTCTATGGTTCCTATGTGCTTCCAAGTAAGTATTTGAAAATGCTTAGAGTCTGGTTGGGATCACTTCTGTTTTTATTTTGTTTTGTTCGTGTTTTGATTTTAACTGAAATGTATTTGATTGAACTATTTGTTTTTAAAAACATTTTGTTGTGTTTTTAAAAATAAGTTAAATTGTTTTTTAAAACAAAAAATTAAAATATATAAAAATTGTACCTACCAAATATATTTTCTAAAAAAAAATAAAAAAAAATAAATAGGAAACAAAATTGATGCCAAACGGACCCTTAATCATTTTTTAGATGTGAGTTTCATTGAATAGTGTGTTTTTGAGGTTGTTAGTTTTTCATGAAGAACTCCTTGCAAACTCGATTCTAGCTTTTTCACATGCCTTTTTCTTGCTGGAAACAAATTTATTTATATAAATTAATTAAAATAAATAAACTTGGCATTGAGAATTAACTCAACACTTCTATCTGAGTCTTTTTATTTTTTATTTTCCTTAATTATTGGACAAAATAATTTATTTGGGACACCTTTAACCTTTCCAATAGAATAAAATTAGCTATTGCCCTTAGAATACCAAGCAAGCTAAATTAGGGGGTTGAAAATTTCCCTGAATTGAAATTACTTTTTTGACCTTCTGTTATACCAAAACATGCTTTCATCATAAGAATCTTAAAAAGGTTTAGAAATAATGCAATTCAAACCAGTGAATTTTGAGGCAACATTTCTATTCTATTAATCTGAAAATTTAAAACAGTTTTCTTGTTCACCAAACAACCAAACTAAAATAATATTTTATACATATATCACTTATTTTTTAATTATATTATTAATAGTATTATTAAGAATAAAAATGATATTTTATTTGACTACTCTTTTATGGCTTCCACCAGCTTCAAGAATTCATGGCATGGTGATGTTTTTTAAGAGGATGAGGAATGAGGGAGCCATGGCATTGAGATTGAATGAAGATGGAGAAGTAATAGAAGTTTTGGAGAGTCTTGGAAGGAGAAAGATGATGCTCATCAGTGAGGTGCATGAGATGAACGACAGTTTGTGGATTGGTTCTGTAATTATGCCATTTCTTTGGCGTTATAAGATATAATCAGTTTCATAGTGACATTTGGAATAAATATTTTGTATAAATTCCTTATAATTTGAACCTTTATTCTAATAATAATAATTTTAAAACTCTATAAGCAGAATAATACTTATCTTCTTCATATATGCCAGAGGTTTTACAATCTACACCTTAAACGTTTGGCTTTCTGAAATTCTGTTAATTTTTGTGGATTATGAAGCACTGATATTTTTCATTAGAATTTACATGCTTTGATATGAATGTAATTTTACTTAAAAATTATATCTAGTGATTTGCAGGAGGTTGATGTGAATTTTGGTATTATCAATTACTACATATAGGGGGCAGGTTTGTATGCATTTATATATCTAAATTTTAATATTTATTTATATAACACTCAAATATCTAACAAAATAAAAAAAATAATAAAAACTTTTTAAAGTGAATTACGCATTCTCATGTTTATGTTTGAAAGTGGTTGTGGCATTGAAGTGTCATACATGTAAATATAAAAGTACAGGTATGTGTAAATTCTCTTAACAACAACTTTCACACAAAAGAAAAAAGACACGAGCACACTCGCGCGCGCGCAAAAAACCCAAAAAAGAATGTCATTTATCAAAATAACATGTGATCATGAGAGCTCGATAGACATATAAGGCATCCCTATATCATTAAATTAAGAAAAAGAACAAAAAACTTTCCATCCATACATCCTTCAGATGTTATGGGATTAAGCTTAAAGAGTTTTATCCCAAACAAGCTAATGCTAACAAGTAAATTTCATTAATCAGCAGATCTGCTTTATGTTTAAGTTATGTGTTAAAGCTTTTATATGGTTTTCAGTAACTTCTCTTAAGAAGTTTCAAGCAACATATTCTTTAGATTTGGTTGCATCTTTTACACAACAAACAACAGAAACAGAGAAACACATACACACAACCTGGCAATAGTTTTCATTAAAAAGAAACTTCAAACAAAATAGTTGAAAAAAAAAAATTATAAAAAGGAAGATTCCAAAATATTGAAACTTAATCAATTATATAGCTTACTTTTTTCCTCTATTTCATATATTCCTACACTCAGAAGATACCGTTAGACTAAAATGAAGAAAAAGATTGGGTTCAAACTAGCCCAATCATATAAGCAACTCCTACTGAAAGGGTGTCAACAATTACAGGAAAAAGGGGGAAAATAAGATAAAAATCTCCATGTTGTAAGATTAAGCCTAAACCAAGCCCTTTTGATGATGCTATTAGTGCTATTTTTGGATTTGCCTTTAAGAATAAGAGATCTCAGTTTTTCCATGTCTGATAACTTTACTGGCTTCAGGAAGAAGTCTTCTGCTCCTTCTTCCAAACATCTTGAAAAAAAAAAATGTTGAGGTTCCATAAGAATAATTTCCATTCAAACTAAAATAGATTCATCATCAAACAAATAAATGATTCTTTTTAATTTTTAAGTAATCTAACTCTTCCACTTAATGCTTCAAGAATAGTTTTCGTATGTATTCACATATCTAACAGCTAAACTTCAATTTTTACAGATATATATGTGTGTGTGTGTGTGTGTCTGTGTGTGCTCGCGCGCGTGTGCGTGAGTTCCGTGGCCTATTGTTGGAGCAGCCTCTCTGAAGGTTGTAAATCCCCTCAGGTCACGGGTTTGAATACCCCAGTGTGTAGAGTGTGGTATTCAAACATTTTGCACACCTAGGGATGGTCGGGGCTCGTCTAATAGCCTCCAGCCATTCCTTTTAAAAATATATATACTACATTACCTATGCATGAAAAGGCGTATTTCATTTTTTTTTTAAGTTAAACTAGTGGTATTTTTAATGTGATTTGAAAGAATTGGGTGGAATAAAGTAAACAAGTATGGAGCTAGATATGCAAATACATAAACACCCCTTTAATTGATTTGCATTCATTTGAATTTCATGGAATAATGGCTTGAGATTAAGAAAATCAAAGATTGATGATACTGGGGATTAGGGAATCAATAGCCATAAAGATCAAAATTGAGGATTACACAAACTTGAGATGTACAATCACATATTTACCATCAAACATAATTTTCAAGCTGGTCCTAGAACTTCATAATCAAATTGTATCTTTTTTTTTTCACAATCAAATTATGTCATTTGATGAGTATACAGTATGTCGTGTGATATCCCCATAGAAATTAGCCAAGTTAGATACCTTGACTATTTGACTCGAATGAGAGTCCATCTGGGACTGCTATAGCTTTCATAAAGGTTGGTATAGAATTGTCTTAGTAGAAAATAAATATTTTGAAAGTTGTTATGAATATAATAGACATTTTATTTTGAAAAGGACAAAATCAAACAATAGTTTTCATACAACTACCACATTACAATAAATTAGTGTTACCTCGATGCCTATCCTAAGGGCAATTGTGTTCTGTGCGTTGAAGGGCAATTTAGTCTTTTATCATTTAGTATTGTTAAGTATAAAGAGAGCTAATGTGTTTAGGGTTGAAGTTATGCATGAGATTGGATCCTTAGTCTTACGTTTAGGGTTTGGAAGAGATTTCATACCCGTCAAATTGTAGGAATTGGAAGAGATAACTTACCTCTCGAATTGTAAGTGTTTATCATTATATTATATGTTCTTGATTGTATTGTTTGCTTTGGAGAAATAAAATATTTATTTAGCCCTAATTTTTATGGTAAATCCTATCAAATGGCATGAGAGCATTCAATCTTGGAAGAAAAAGGGAACCAAGGAAGGAATCGCGGATCTGGGTGTCCAGATCGATCGGATTGAGAACTGGGAAGCCAATACGATCGAACTAGCCTCTCGCGACGATAGAGTCGCGATTGTGCTTGCTTGGGAAGATTGCGGGATTGCGATTGTCTGAGAGGAGAAAAGATCGCGGCATACAGTGAACCAAAAGATCGTGATACAATCGTGATAGAGCTAACTAGGGAGCAATCACAAAATCACGACCTGTGGCTTGCTGCGATACAGCCACGATCGAGCTATCTGGTATTGCAAGGAAGCCAAATCACAGAGTCGGGATTGCAGGAAAGCCAAATCGTCGGGTTAGCCAGGACACAAATGAAGGGATCGTGGGGTACAAATGACAACGAAACCCGACGTATAGAAGTTTCACGAAGTTCTTGATCGAAATACACAATCAGGATAGCGGCTTAAAGGAGTTCCACGCCACTCGTGACAGAAACTTGCGATCAGGATCTGCAACAACTAGAATCCCAATTGCAAGAGCCCAAGAACAAGATCTCTTGCGCGAACTCACATATAGGAACTTAAATCGCTGCTTATGGAGCTCCTCACGGCTTAGAGTAGTTTTAAGTCAAGCTGCACACAAAAATTAATGGAACACAACGACTAGAGTTCCACGCAAGTCAAAATTACGTTGAAAAATTCTGAACCTATCGATTTCAGCGTAAATGAGTTATGAGATAATGTTGGCCATGAAAGGAGATGATTTGCAGGAGATATTGAGGAATTGGTTAGTCAAATCAGAAATAGAATGAAAGAGTGTTTCTGGCCATGGAGGGGAGGTTAGAGGGGAGGTTCACATCACTAGAAGAAATGATAAAGAAAATCAATGAATCTCACAAAAACTCGCCACCACCTAAAGGGGGATTGAGCGAAGGAATTAGAAGTGGACTCCAACGACAACACTTTGAAGGAATGGCTGGAACGAGCATCAACAGGTGACATGAGATGACATGCACTTCAAGGCTGGAGAAGATCAATTCGAAAGATTTAGATCGGGAACACGAAACCAAGGTGGGTGGGACCCCAACCAAGGATTGCATTCAATAGTGTCAGTGCCTTTCATTACAACAGTTTTTTGAGCGGAAGGAGGTTTAGGAGCTTATGGGGACGGGCGAATTGATTATGAGATTAGCGAGACTTATTGAAGAAAATAAATCAATATGGGTAAAGAAGGGAAACCCAACCCCGACTTTATAGGTAGAATAAACTTCGGTCATGGAAATTGGGGAAGAGACTCACACATGAGGAAGTTGAAGATGCCAATAGTTGAAGGAGAAGATGCTCATGATTGGGTTTATCGTGTGGAAAGATACTTTGCTACTAATGGGCTGGTGGATGAAGAAAAATTGAAGGCGGCGACTTTATATTTGGAAGGAAAGGCTATAGAATGGTATTAATGGAGAGAACAACATTAAACCACCCGAACATGAGAAAAATTTAAGGACCGATTGGTGGAGCGCTTCACAATCTCATGAGAATGGGATTTACGCGAGCATTTTTTTTTTTGCTTTGGTCCAAGAAAGATCCATCATAAAGTATAGTGAGATTTCTGAGATGATATCCTACCGTTTGAGAGAGATTAACTTCATGAAAGTGTTAAAGTTTGAGATTCGAGTTCGAGCATCATTTCGCTAGTGAAGATCGCAAGTGTTGGGGGAAACTATGGAATTAAAACACTTAGTTGAAGATAAAAATGTAATGGAACGGGTTGATATGAGCAGCATGGGTTAAGCACCATATTGATTTTCCACAACCACTAACAGTACCAAAAGCTCAAACAGTGGAAGTCCAGAGAGAGGCTTCACAGAACAGTAATCATGGGTCACAATCGGGAGCAGCCCTCAAGTGCCTTACAAAGAGATTTAAAGAAGCAGCCCAAAGAGTTATGTTTTCAGTGTGAAGAGAAGTCTACCACAAGTCACATTTGTAATGATCGAATATTACAAATTCTCATAGTGTGTGACGAGAAGGCAGAGGATAAAGAAACAGAGATAGTTATGGTGGAGGAGGGACACACTCACTTTTCTTTTTACCTCGAGGACAATGTGTCATTTAGGAGGAGAGTATTGTTATATCACTTGCTAAGGGAAATTTTATTTTTTTTGTGTCTAAGGCAATTTAGTATTTTGTCATTTATTATTGTTTATTTTAAATAGGGCTAATATGTTTCATGTTAGGTTGTGCGTGAGATTAGGTTTTTAGTCTTAGGTTTAAGATTTGTGAGAGCTTTCCTACCTCTCGAATCGTAGAAATTGTGAGTTGGTGCTTATCCTTTATTTTATATGTTTGTGGTTGTATTGTTTGTTTTAAAGAAATAAAATATTTGTTTTACCCTAATTTCTATGGAGAATTCTATCAATTTGTTTATAAAAAGTTATTTCTCTCAACAAAAATTTCTAAGGAATCAGCAAGAAAATTGTAGCCAAATAGGAGTACATATGTTCTCACAAACGAAAAACAATAAAAAATTTAACCCAAACGGGCCCTAAAATAAGCTAATTAGCATTTCCATATGCTTCCAAGCAGGATTTAGTAAATCAAGATTTGATAAATCCTATTTAAGTAAGCATTGATATGAATTAACTGTGTAAATCCTCAAAACTATTTGATTGCTCAAATCTTAAATCTAAAGAGCAAAAATAAAAGATATGATAAAAGCTAGGTAGTAGATAGATAGAGAATACGGAATAAATCATGCAAATGCAAAGGATATAAATTTTATAAATTCCAAATTTGAGCCAAGATCAATCACTTCTTGCTGAATTTGGCATTTATAGAAGGCACTTATCAGCCATTTGGTAGAACTTAGCATAAACCTATGCAAAGGCCAACCAAACTGCCAAATTCATGCTAATCACAAGCTCATATAAAACCAGGCAATCAGTAAATTCATGTTATTTGCCATCTTTTTATGTCCATATTTATTAAACTATTCCATAGGCAGAATCAAACTGCTTGAATGAGTAGATTTGTATGCTTTACCATAAGTATTCTTCAGGTAATCTTTAAAAAATAAATAAATAAATAAATAAATATTGCACAAATTTGAGATTGGCATGCACAAATTTACTATCAAACAATTTTTTTTTGAGCAAAAATGGATAGATTACGGAGTTTATTTAGCATTTGAAACAAATTTAATGAGCTAGTTTAAGATTAGAAATCCCAAGGCTTAAGGAATTTTTTAGGATTAAATCAAGATTATGCAGAGAGCAAAGCAGTGAGGAGGTTGTCCCAAACGGACCCTAAGATGAACTAACTAGCGGGCCTATTTGGTCCCAAGTAGGATTTAGCAAATCCAAATTCGATAAATCCTATTCAATTAAACATATGGTAATGATTGATGGTGTTAATCCTCGAAATTGTTTGATTACTCAAATCTTAAAAACAAGAAGGAAAGAGGCACGATAAGAGGTAGGAGGCGAGGGAGTCAAAGAGCATGGATTAAATAACTTGGATGCAGTCCGAGCCAGATTTGATAAAACCAAATATTAACGCAAGATTTATTACTTCCTGCAAAATTCAGTATTCATACCAAGTACTATGTATTCTTCAGACAACCTTGAAACAAAGTTGATTTAGGAATCAGCAATATGTATATCAAAATAATTATTGGCAACAAAATACCAAAGAAAAGGACTGCTCACATATTGATCCTTGAAGGAAAATTCTCAGAAGACATGATGACAACTGGAATGTCTTTCAGGAAGCATGAATCCTATATTTAGTCAATAAAAAAGGCAAATTTAGAAAACAATCTGAATCAACTTTAAATTTTCACTTCAGTATGGCCAAATAATTAGACAACTGAACAATCAAACATTAAAAAAACCCACCTTGATCTTCTTCAGAAGATCATAACCTGTCATTCCTGGCATGCAATAATCAGTAATTATCAAATCCACATCAAGCTTCTGCAAAACACCATAAAACAATCAAGCAAAGCTTCATCGCCAAAAAGTTCTAAACTTTGATAATAATAAGCATAGATTCCAACAACAATCAGGCTGTTTAGTTCAGGCTTATTTATAAGCTGGCTTAAGCTTCTTTTTCCTTCGAAAACGGAATTTTGAGTCATTTCCTCAGCAACTTTTTCTTCAGTTCGAAGATAAAGATAAGCGCGCCCTCAGGTCGCTTTGCTCAGCCTCCTTCTACCTCCCCACTTAATGATCTTACAGCCTAAGCTTCAAAAGCTCATCGCTTATCCTCGTCTAGCTTACACAACCAGAAAAGCAGACCCTAATAAAGATTACCCGCGCAGTAGCCTCATGATCAAGCAGTCCCAAGAACTCCAGAGCCTTGCTCGCTGAATCCACAGCAGTGACTGAGCAAAACAAGAAACAAATTCCAGAAATCACATAAGGGGAAACCATATCAAACTTCTGGCTGCCGCATTTCGTCGAACAGTTTGTGTGTTACCATGATACGAAGAGTTTTTGAGCAGGCGTTCGATGAGCTTCCGATCCGTGAGGTTGTCGTCGACGGCTAGGATGCGGAAAGGAGGTTCGGCGGCGACAGCGGCCATGGATAGCGAGCAGTAAGAGATGAGGAGTCGAGGAAGAGCAGGAGAAAGACCGGTGATGGATCTTTTTTTTCTCCATTTGGTTTTTTGTAGTGGAAAAAAGATTTCATCTTTGACGAAAGCAGGAAAAAGTTTTCATGAAATCTTCAAAGATACGGTTGATTTCCTGCGAATCGCGCAAGATCGTGTTTAGTTTTAATCATGAAAGGAGGAAGACGGAAGTTGCCGTCCTGTGGAGGCACGGGTCCACATCTTCTGCATGAGCGGAAAGAAAAGGGTAGGACAAATTAGTTGGTTAATATTTGTTTATAATGCTTAAGTAAAAAAATTATAATCTTATTATTTATGGATTGCTATACATTTTTGTGAAAGAAAAATTAGGTGCTATTTGAGAATATTTTTTTTATTTGCATTTTTTTAATTTATGTTTTTTTAAAAATAAAATATGTTGGACTATTTGATTAAAATATGATTATTTTTAAAAATATTCAAAACACTTAAAAAATATTTTAAGTGTTTTTAAAAGCATGCTAATTTATTTTTAGAAATATAAAATGAAAAAATATAAAAAATATATACGAAACAAGTGTGTTTTTGAAACTAAAAGCAAAATAAAATAATATAAAAAATAAATTGATCTCAAACGAGCAATTTGCAAATAAGTGAAGATAACTATCCATCATATTTTAGCCTACTAAGTGGAATCTTAATTTTCAACCTAGAGGTCATGGGTATGCGAGTTTGCATATGTTTATATGTGAATTTGCGATTATATTAGCTTAAAGTCATAAAAAAGATAAGTATAATACAATAATGGTTATTGGATGCTAAATACAGGCCAATAGTAAGCATCAGATAATATTCAATGATAGACGTTATAAGTCGAACGATAATTGACAATTAAATTAGATGTTATCAAGATAGAAAGAGATATCAGCAAGTATGATCGGTATGAACATGCGTGTCTGGTTATGGCACTTCCTTTTTTACGCCCAAGCAAATGTGTGGTTTTGGAAGACAACTAGTGAGGTGAGAGCAAATACAGACTCAAGTTTGGCTCCCTCTAACAAAACCAAATGTAGTTTGATTCAAACTCAAATAAACCCAAAAAAAAATTGAAGTATAGTAAAAAATTAAGTCAAAGGGTTAAAATAATTCTATTTATTTTACATGTTTATAATTAAATTAAACAACACGATGAAAGAAATATAATACATTTAAGATCTTTAAATTTTGATGTTATTAAGACATTTAAATATTAAAAATATCAAATTATCAAAGAAATAAACACAAATAATCTGATAGTGTTTTAACGATTACATCCTTCCCTCACTTAAAGTTCAAAATTTCTACTCTTCATGGAATAAAAAATAAGGGGAGATATATTAACTTGCTTATGTTATCTTCAAAAATCCAATGGAAGGATTCTTTCACTGAAATAACTAAAAAAACTTAACTCAAACATGTATTATAAATATATTAGATATTTTGATGCTTTTGGTTTTCCTCAAAGAGGTAATGAAATTCCAACTTCATGAAAAATGGCATACAAATTTAGGCTTCCCCAACTTTTAGGATATGATATTATAATTATGCATATTATAGTGGTATGAGCAAAGTTGAATGGAAAGAGGTCAGCTTCATTAGCATAAAGTGGTTATAAGAGAGAAAACTTAAATGTGAGACATTATCATGGATATTATTGTATTTTGCTATATCAAAATTACAAGCCATTCTTTTATAGTTATTATGGTAATACTCTTTTGTATCAAAATTACAGTTTATATCATACAACTGATTTGATTATACCATACTATATCAATACTATATTCTATTACATTATTGTTATTTTGATTGCACTTTATTGTATTATAATCCACTACATTTTTGCTTATTTGAACTCTGTCTGAGCAAAGTTTGAGCATAGTTAAATATTATTCATATAAATTCAAATGAAACTTAAATATATGTATATATATATATATATATATTATAAATATATAATATAAAACTTATTAAAACATAAGTTGAATCAGAACCTAGTGCTTAAATATTTTAAAGTTGTATATAAATAAATGACCATCACAATAAAAGCATTATAAATTAAATAAAATCAAATAGTAATATAACATATACCACCTAAATTGACAACACTTAAAAACATTAAATAAAAGTAGTTTATATTAATGTTTTAACATTCACAACATTATAATAACATCTAATTGACAGATAAAATCTAAAAAATCAACCTTTCATAACAAATATAATTATATCAAATAGTATTATAGTTATGAAAAAACATTAAATAGAGTTAAAATAAGATGGTTGTAAACTCCATCAAACAAACAATAGGTTTGTGTTATATTTTTGTATTATGTAAGTCAAAATGTTATCATCACACCTTCTACTTATAAGTCTTAAGCATAACATTAACATTAAGGAGGCAAAAGAAAAATGGTATGCTAAAAAATAAACATTTTTTT
>NEWO01000152.1:436719-487178 GCA_003013225.1 Phalaenopsis aphrodite | reverse complement strand
TATTATAATCATGAATTCATTCATGCCTTTAGTTTTGTATAATTAATAAATAAAACTAGTTGTTGTTTATTGAAGACACTCATAGAAATCCTTTACAGTAAGGGATGATTGAAGGGAAAAAAGTGGTTGCTTAGAAGATGACAACACTGCTTGAAAAAGAAACGTTTAAACAACCAAATGTTTTGAACATTTGCAATATCAATAAAAAAACTATGCATTATATTATCGACTAAAAAGTAATTTTATCCAAAGATAAAATTTGAGTTATATTTCTAAGTAAAGAAAACATACATATTTGGTCAATTATATGTACTGTGAGGTATGAAAAGTCAAAATTAATTAGAGCGACATTTAGAAGTATGCTTAGTTTATATTTAAAAAACTAATTTATCACTAAAAACACCAAAAATAAAAATCAAGTATTTTTAGGTTTTTTTTACTATAAAAATTAAAATCACCTTATGCTATTATCACTGGCCACTGTCAGTGATAGCCGTCTTTGTCGCACATTGCCATAAGAAAAGGAGAACATAAGCATTAAATAGCATATAGTTAGGACATTATATTTTTTTTTATTTTATTTTAAATTAAATTAAATTAAAATAAAAAATTGATCCAAAAGGGCCCCTTCAACTTATAAATTTCCAACTCTAAGAAAATAGTAGGAAGGAGGGATGATTTTTCCATAACATTTTTTTTACACTAGTTTAATTGCATATGCATGGATAGAGTTTATAAAATTAATAATATATTGAAAAAATGAATCAAAAATTTAATGCAAACGTTAAAAATATAAATTTATTTCATGACATAGCTTAAAATGCTTATTTTATATAATTATAGATGTGCCTAGTGCACAATATTTGGATTTATAAATCAATTAAAATGATGATGAACATGAAAAATTTTAAAAGGCATGTATCATAATAGGTAATTAGCAATTAAAATTTTAGTAAATTCAAAAAGCTTATTAATATCTTTGAAATGAATTATGGTGAGCTTATAATATCATAATAGGTAATTAACATTAAGATTCATTTCAATCATATCAATTTGACAAAAAAATATGTAGTTAAAATACTAATAAGGAGTATGAAAATATAGAAAATAAAAACCCCAAATAAACCAATAATAAAAAAGAATATATAAGTTTAAGAAAAAAAAATTGTAGAAATACTCAAACAAAAAAAAATCATCAAAATTTATGACCTTCAGAAGTAAATTGTTGCAAATACTTATTTTTAATAATTCATGTAAGTAACATTCAAATTGTTTTGTAATATCTTGACTTTTATTGTTTTTACTCTAAGTTTAATTCGACATGCATTTGATGATATAGATAGAATTTAGAAACTAATAATCTATTAAAAAGTTAATCAATATTTTCATTTATCTATTAAAAAATAAATTTTGGTTCCTTATTTTCAAAATAAAAATTTAAGTTGAATTATTAGGCATGCATAATTTTATTGAAAAAAAGTTAATTTACAATTTTTTTATTTTTTTTATTTAATAAAAATTAATAATAAAATAAAATAAAAGTTATAACTATATTTTTTTTATAAATTTTTATAATATAAGAAGGTAATAAATAACTATTAATCATGTGTATCAAGGATAAAATGAAAAATTAAAAACATAGCTAAATAACTAAAATATTCTTAATAAGGCTTTTTCACAATTAATCTTTCTCTATTTTGATTTTTTTAAGTCTTTTACATATGATTTCATCAAAGTTATTGATTGATTGGGCTGTCTGAGTGCATAAAGATTGATTCTTATAAATACTATCTCAAGCCTTAATTGTGCACTTCTTAAAATACTATAACTTCTAGTTTTGTTTTTGTTTATGAAAGTATTTGTATCAATAGCCAAAGAAGAAATATTAAAAGATCTATACATATACCATATTATATATCAATTATGTATGAAACAACAACAACAACAAGCCTTCTTGCAACTAAGTGAGGTCGGAAAAAAAAAGTGTTGTGTCGCTATAAATTGTTTTGACAAAATGATAACATTATCAAGTCAAACTCTACATTTGATTAAATTTTCCCGATGGCATGTAAGAAATATGAATTAAGATCAAAACATATTTATGATTTTTATTATTGAAGAGAATATTGCAGCACTTGCTTTAAATAAAATAATTATTATAATTAAAATAAAATATAATTAAAGATATTGAAAATCAATGTGTAATGAAAAAAAAGTAATGTACAACATAAAAAGGTCAACATCAACAACAACAATAACAATAAGCCTTTATTTCACTAATTGGGTCTGCTACATGAATTTTTTTTCTCCATGATTTCTTATTGAATGTCATGTTTTCCTTTAATTTTAATATATTGAAATAATTGTGTATACAACATGCAAAAGTCTTTTTTAGGTCTAAGTCTATCTTTCTTAACATAGTTTAATATAAAACATCTGCTTACCGAATAGGATCATCAGATGGTCGACGTTTATTGTGACCAAACCATCTAAGTTGACTCTTTGTAATCGTGTCTGCCACTGGAGCTACACTACCCCTTTCCAGGATACTTTCGTTTCACATTTTCTGTAAGAGTGATGAATCTCTTTTAAAGGCAACATTCTACGCCATAGAGCACTGTAGGTCTCACCACCATCTTAAAAAAAAATAGTAAGTCTAAGTGATACTTTTCTATCACACAATTGGCTTGATGCATTTCTCAAATTCAACCATTCAACTTGATTTCTATTGATAATATTTCCATCTATATCACCATCACTTTTAGTAATAAACACAAGATATATAAAACATTCACACCTTCTAATGATTTGATCAACTATTGCTTGAACTTTGCTACTAGATCTACTACTACTAAAATTAAATTTCATGTACTCAATTTTAAATTTACTCAAGCAAAGGAATTTAGACTCTAATTTAGACCTCCATAATTTATTTTTTTTCCGAACTCTTTTTATAGTCTTACCCATAAGAAAAATATCATAAGTGAAAACCATACACTCGGGTACATCCTCCTGTAAATGCCCAGTAACAGTATCCAAAACAAATGCAAAAAGATATGTGCTTAAAACGGAGTCCTATTGTAATCCAATTAAAATATGAAAATGCTAGTGTAAATATCTTAAATGACTTTAAAGTTATATCAGCACCTTTTGTTTTGTAGAACTCTCCAAAAAATTTATCTTCCAATGTTATCATTTAAATCAATAAGAATCATATGTAAATCCTCCTCTCTCTCTCTCTGCACTTCTTTATCAAACCTCTCAATAAATGTACAGGTTCCATAAAAGACTATCCAACATAAATTCAAACGAGTATGGGAAATCTTTGTATCTTGTTTAACCTATGTTCAATTACTCTCTCCCTCATAATTTTAATATATGACAAAATAACTTAATCCATATAAAATTTGCGCACTCATATGCATCCTCTTTATTCTTAAAAATGGGGACCAAAATACTCTTCTTCCACTCCTTAGAAATCTTTTTATTTTTAAAATAATATTACAAAGTTTAGTAAGCCAAGAAAATCCTAAATCTCCTAAATATTTTCATACATCTATTGACATACCATCAGGTCGTACTGATTTTTCACACTTGATTTTCTTCAAAGTCTCCTCAACTTCCTTTTTACTATTACCATGGTAAAAATAAAAAGTTTTATTATTATTAATGATATTAAGATCACTATGGTCGATATTATTTTCAAAAATTTCATTGAAAATATTATCTAAATATCTCACCCGCATCTGTTAAATATTTTCCTCTAAGATTTTTTTTTTTAATTTTCATCTTTAATACACTTCACTTGAATTAAATCTTCATATTTCTTTTGTTTTTGTTTGGCTAGTTTATACAAATATTTTTCACCATATTTAGTATTTAATCTATTATAAAGATCACAAAAGCAAAATTTTTAGCATCACATATTGTTCTTTTAAACTTTCTACAAACCAACTTATATTTTTCTAAGTTTTAAACTAATTTTTATGACAAAACTTTATATTTTTTTTTCTTGCACATTATTATTCAACCACAAACTATTTTTATTCAACCATCAATAATTTTTATAACATAACTTCGTATATTTTTATTTTCTTATGAACCATAATATCTACCAATTTCATTAATGTATAATCATAAACTTAAGAGTTATACAACATTTTCTTAAAAATTTTACTATTAAAATACAAACACTATTTAAACTTACTCTTGGAATTCATAAAAATAAAAAATAATAATTGAAAGAATGAATGAAAATTTATTTCCCAAACTCAAAATGATATTGGTGACTATTTAAGTCTTCTATATCACATTATTTTACTAACTTTATATCAATAATTAATAAAATAAGATCTTGGGATGTCGCCATCAGTTTAGAAAGCCAAAGCACTCGAGATCCTCATGGAACTCTCATTCATAAAACGTTTTACAGATGAATGACATCTTGCCTAAAATAAAGCTCTATGATCTAAAATTTGAAAGAAATTAGGCTTTTGCTTTTTGGACGTACAAATGAACAAGTTGGGGATAAAATGGTAATATGACTAACATGGGCAAGGGTGGAGCCCACAAATTTTTTCAATGAAAAAATATATTTTGAATAATATAATTTTATGATGTATGAGGTAATCTAAAACATTTAGGGCGGGCGCGTGCCCCTCGTGTCCCCTCTTAAATATCCGCCGGCCCCTATAACATGGACGAGGATTTTCGACAAAATTGGATTGATCATTGCTACTAAACTTTAGTTATATGGGTCTTAGGATTTGAATTAAATCTAAATAGAAAGTATTTTTATTGACTTATGAGTATTAGCTCGATGAAAAATATGTTGGGATCACAAAGGGATTACGCGCCTTAGGCTTCTTCTTCGTCATACCTCTAGACTCTAGTAGCCTTTATTTCTCCTCTCACTGCCTCCAATCTTCGTCTTCTGCAATTGATCTTTTCTTAATGATATACTCTGCTCGTGTTGATCTCGTTTTTTTGTTGACACGCCTCCTCTCAACTTTCCCATCTAGACCTAGGTTTCCTTTTTAGTGCCTTTAGGTGACTAGTTTGGGACCTGGGTTGGCTTGGTTAAGATTAAAATAAGCTCGGGCGTGCTTTGGATACATGACTTAGGGTTTAGGTTAAGTTTAATTTAAAATGTTAAAAATAATGATTTATAATATATTATTTTTATATATATTATTATATTTAAACTATTTTATAATAATTCATAACCCCTCTTTAGATAGGAAGATAATGGCATAGGATACTCATCATTACTATTGATTGAAAAGAATTATGGGTTTAAACTTCAATTATAAGTTGGCCCTTTCTTCTTCTCTCTTATTTCTTCTCGATAAACTGACATAGGATGCTTTTAATTTTATTTGTTGTCTCAATTTTAATCATGGTATGTCATCATTGATTTGATCATCTTGGGGTGACATCATGATTTGGGCTCAAAAAGGACACATTAGAGAATTGGTCTGGCTTTTAGGATTGGAGGACCCTAGGTAGGTTCAAGAAGCCAATGTCGGTAGACTTCTTCCCAAGGTAGATTTAATGATAATGTTAACTAATTGAGCTCAATTCAAGGGCCATATATCGAGCAGAGCCCAAGCTAGCTCATGAGTTAACATGGCTCGGTTACACCCCTAATTTTCACTGCTTAGAAAGTGGTTGAAGTACTGGCTAAGTGGTACTTTGAGATAATAACATTTTTATTAAAATTTAGAATTTTAATTAAACATTAATAAAAAAGATAGACTTTGATTGAAGGAATTCACATAAGTCTATCTAATTGAATATTTTGACATTTAAGCTAGAATTGCCAAAATATCATTGCATTAAACCACAAATAGAATCACATTCGCAACATAATGAGAAATTGAAATTGGAGAAAATATAGAGACTTAAAGGGTCCTTGAGCACTATTCTACCACCCTTGTCATCGATAACCACCAACAATTGTCGTTCCCCAATCATCCTTGCTCAATTATTGTCATTAGAACACTATCAAACAACTATCATTGCTCGACCATCATTGCCTAGCTATCAATGTAGAAAAATAACAACCATTGCAATAGCGATCACAAAAAATGTCGGAACATGCTTGGATCAATGGATTGTTTCTCAAACCTATCAATCGATCATCCACAGATAATAATCAGTAAATTATCCACTACAAACTTTGCCCATAGGTTCAAACCTTATACATTCTAACAATTTTTGTCTTTTTTTTTACTCTCCATTTCACATAAAAAATTATTAAGATTTGAATCACAACAAATAAATAATTTCCAAAATTAAACAATTTGATAAATAATTTTACAATTAAACTTATCAAATAAATAAATAAATTTAAAATTAAAGTACAAATTTTGCAGTAACCATCACATATATTCAAAATAGCAACATGAATAATATATATATATATTATAGAAAATAGCCTCTCAGAATCTTAATTCCCTAACATCTCTTACTAATATTCTTCACCATTCCTCTTCTTGTTATTCTTTCTACATGTTTCTCTATTTTTGGCAACGCATGATTTTAGCCTAAGTTGGTAACCACTTATCATTTTACCAATTCATTATTCAATGATATTCTCTTGTTCCCTACCATTAACCCCAAATGATATTGACATCTCCAAAATACCTCATCACCTCTCTCTGTACCTATAATATTCTCCACCACATTCATAGAAGTTTAAGTAAAAAATCTATACATTACAATCCTATCCTTTTAAGATCGAGGAGAAAATCATAAATCTATAATTTTACTTGTTTGATGCAAGAAATTGAATTATTTTGTAGTCTTTTGTATCGTAGTTACGTAGTATTCCGATACAAGAGATCCGATATTCATTATATAAACGAAAACTATAGTGACATTTATGCATCATAGAATTCACCTTCGCCTTCGCTCTTCCGAAAAAAATAAGCTAACATTTAAGTCAACTCGAACTCATAGATTTCTGCTCAAGCTCAAGTTCGAGTATTTATTTAAGCTCCAACATAAACCATGCTATAAGATTGTAAAGATGTATCACCAATGAAATAATAATGTCAAATATAAAAATTATCTCAATTTGAGAAGCATTAAGCCTACATATATAAACTCCAATTCAGTAACCATGCAACATTTATTTATGACCTCACCAATTCTACTGAATCTACTTGACAAGCAGAAATCAAAGCTAAAATCAACACTATTAGAAAAGCATCAAATAGCCATAAGTTTTTCCTTATTATAACAAATATATTAATGATTTTGAAAGTTTCTATGGTGTTTCAACTTCAATTTCCAACCAATGCCATGAGGAAGCTTTTGTAGTGCCCTAAAGTCTTCTTGTCTATGGCATCTACTAGACTTTAACTCTCTCTTCATATATAGGTTTGATCTGTTGTGAATTCCTTTTCGCTCGAGCGATGATAATTCGAGTAAGCGTCTCTTCATCAGTTTCCCTTTCGTTCAAAGCCGATCGAAGGAGCTGTGACTGTTCAAAAAATTTATAAGGAGTAAGAATCATGAAATGGTCATAAGTATTCTATGAAGAAGTTCTAATGACAAATGTAGAAGAAATTTATAACAAAAAATTATCTTAGTTCTATTCAGTGAGATATTGACATGTTTCTTGTTTTTCAAATGACTTTCTTACTTTTATGGGAAAGTTTATCCATAGCACACAATTCTCATGTATTTACATATCCAGCAGCTAAAGTTTGATTTTATACTTATAGCATCTTGATGTTATAAATCTATGCATGAACATGTGTCATCTCACTTTTAAAAAGGTAATGATGGTGGCATTTTTTATGTGTATCTTCAAGAACAAAATGAGCTTCTTCAAGGTCTCTTTGCAGCACTGGAGTTTCACAATACTACTATAATGCATGGAAAAGTTTTGTAGATGAACCCCCTTCTCATAACTTATATTGTAAAGAATTTTCGTGCGCTTGTGTATTTTTTCGCTTCCATGGTATTTCATAATTTTTCAAAGTGCATAATTATGCTATGAGATCAACCAAGATCAACATTTTTTACCTAGATCTATCAAACAAATAACTCAAATCATATCATCATCAAACTCATCCATACTTTAAGTAATCGTTTAGTATGCACCTGTGATATTCCCTTCTTCAATAGAATTGAGCTAAATACAAAAACTAACATTACTAGTGCTTGATGAATAGGATCAATAATACTTTGTAACACAATAGTTCTTCTTGGGTTACTCTTGATGAATAGAATTTTACTCTTCTTGACATCGCAATCGTAGAACAGCCCGCAGAGAACTGCAGGCCACGAATTTGAATTTCGAGAAGAAATTGGTGAGTGCGAAAATGATTTTAGCCTTATTTGAGATCTTCATTTCCTTCCTCACTCTTCCGTTTTGAAATTTGTCTTATTTTTCATGCATTGTTCATTTTCAATAGTCGTCGGAGGCACCGAGCTTATGTCGGAAGTTTTGAAATTGGATTGCGAGTTCCATAAAGGCTTTAACACGAAATCAGCGAAGGGGAAGGAAAGATTGAGAAGATAGGAAAAAGTGGGAAGAATATTTGACAGCTTCGAAAAGGCGGACTTGTTCCGAGAAGTCTATTTAAGATAGGAAAGTTACTTTTTGAGTTAAATTATCTTATGAGCTAAAATATCCTAAATTCTGAAGTCATTTAAGTTTCAAGTTGTTTACTAGAGACAATGAGTTTGAGGCAAGTATTCGTAGGATTGCTCCGTAAATTCAGGTAAATTAATCCTAAAATAAGAAGAATAATTTGATTAACAAAAATTATTTAAATGTTAAATTTTAATATTATGTTTTATAAATTATTAAATTTAACAAAAAATTCATCGCGACGTCCAAGTGGTTACCACATATTAAAAATTTAACCTGGCAACCGATATGAGTAATTATATTTCTAAATTTCATAAATCTCTTTTATTTCAAAGTGTATGTTTGACTCTATGTATGCTCTGGTTCAATTAAATTCTTCATATTGAATGATAGGAAAAAGATATGCATGACAAAAAAGATACACAAGATATGCATGAAAAATATGTATGAGATGCATGATATATGATAGACTTGATAGGAAAGATACTCATGATAAGCATAACAGAAAAAAAATGTATGATATAAGTAAGAGATGTGCATGAGATAAGAGATCTGGATGATATGAGAGATAATTATAATGAATATTTGTAGAACAAAGTAAATATGCATGTTAGTAGATGTATGAGGATATCCTATAATAATGTAAGTTATGAAAAATAAAATAACTTATATATGAATGATTGTATGTGCATGTTCAATTTCCGATCTTGTAGCTACCAACTGTAGCATATGTGGCCAATTACTGCTACGAGTTCCCACAATGACCTTTATGACCAACTGATACAACTACCAACCACAACATATATGACCAACTAAATTACCCTATGTTACCTCCGAGTGACAAATTAATGCCTGTATTTCATACAGGTCTTCATTTTTTTCTCCTGTTTTGTAAGACTTTGACCTCTTAGCTTGATGGGATCATAAGAGCAATCTCCTAGTTGAGCCGCTGATCAACAGATACAATTGCACATATGTCAAGGGAGGTTAAAAAACTACTCATCAAGCCATTACATATATATAAAATTTGCCTCTAAAATAATCAAGAATAACATTCAGACGTCCAGACCTAAACTCAGAAAGTGTCTCAAGGCTTGGTTTATTTAATTCGATTAGGGCATCAGATACATCAGCTGCCGAAGGTAATACATGCCCTCATTTATATGAAATTGGCTTTCTATGAAATAGTTATGAAACATTAACCATGGATGTAATTAGTCAAAGAAGAAAACAAGAAAGATGCAGTTTCATGAAGTACATAAGTAATGCGCAAGATTATTGTATTATAACTGTCCTTTGTTCCATCAAAATTGATTCCTCTTTAGGACCCAAATTCTATCTATATACATCTCTAACACCTAAAGTTTATTCTTTATATTTATATCATCCAAATCTTTTATATCAAATCAAAAATACTACCATTTTAACTTTTAAAAAGAGAAAAACACCTTTTCATCCATAAGGTGGCATGTGTGTAAAAACTAAAAGTAAATAAATATAAATTGAGTGGTATGTATGTAAAACTTCCATTCTTCTTACTCTAAACTAGTATGAATGAACCTGTTAGAAAAATGATGAAACCTAATGTAAAAGTCTAGCGCGAATGACTTATATATATAACCAAATACTAGAACAATATAGCTCTGGCGATGGAGTTGGCAATTCTTGAGAGTCAAGATTTCCTGGCAGCGTGATCTTTCTTACTTTTGTAGGTGGATTTTGTTGATGGCATCATCACCGATGCACCCTTTGTATGTCGTTCGAGAGATTCTTGCTGGAAATACTAGCTCTGTAAATGATGATACTAATACTATCTATTTCCTTCTCATTTTAAAGAGCAGATAGTAGATTGATCATCTATTGGGCTGTTGAAGAAAGCTGTTAGGAAAAATGATAAGCCAGTTTTTTCTCAAGATGAGGAGTCTAATGTTTTAGTTGAACCTTTGAAATCTACTTTAGTGGGGAAGTTTTCTTTTACCCATCCTAAAATGGAGATTATTCGAAGATTCTTTGCAGATTTGAAGTTACAGGGTATAAGGAACATTGGATTAATTGATGGAAGTCGTTTGATGATCAAGTTTGATAAAGAAATTGATTATGCGGCTATTTTCTCTATGAAGGATCTATTAATTGAGAAGGTTTATATAAGGATTTTGAAATGGGAAATAGATTTCAATCCTAAAGAAGAACCACCAATTGTTCATGTGTGGTTTCGATTCCCTGGTCTGAAACTTCAATTGTTAAATTTGATGGTTTTGTATTCTTTAGGTGTCATTTATGCGACTCCCTTTAAAGTTGATCCTGCTAATTCTAATTGTTCAAGGCCTGCTGTAGCCATAGAGTTATGGTGAAAACGGATGCGACCTCAAATTTTAATGAATTGATATGAATGGGGAACGTCAACGGGTTATTAGCAGGACGTTGAAATGGAGCTTGTTCCTCCTTACTGCAATAAATGTAGAATGTTTGGACTTATTCAGGCTAAATGCTATGTTACTCATCCTGAACAAGGAAATCTTAAAGGAATGAATGCTTTTAGAAAAGAAGGCAGGAAAATTGGTACAGAGGTTTCTAATCTCATTCGGAATGATCAAATTAATACAATCTTGAATGATGATTGTATTGGAGATGAGGTTGGTCATATGGAGAAGGATTGGTTGGATAATAAAACTGGTGAGGTTACTGAATAGCAAGATGGTTTGCATCTAAACAATAATCTCGATCTTGATACATTAGCTGGTCCTTCTTGTGTGGTGGTAGATGATCATATAGATAATGAAGGTAATCCTCATGTTAGTAAAAAAAATGTGAGCTTGGAAGGTTCAATTGGTGAAGATATAGGTGACAAACAGATTCTTGTTGACAATATCAATATTGTTAATAAGATTGGGATGATGTCAAAAACTGTTTGGTTAATAACTTTGCTCTTTCTAAAGTTGAATTGGAGGAAGAATGGCTAACTTTAGAAATCGAGAAAAAAGAAAATTAAAGGTATAAGAGAACTTAGTTGCATGAATCTTGAAGAAGCACAAATGCATACTTGTGGAGAATGGAAAGGAATTGAGAATCAGATTTCTTTGTCCTCTAGGAGCACTAGAGGAACAAAATCGGTTGCTGATGTTTAATCTTCTTATTTGGAATATTAGATGCATTGCTAAGGTGAATGACTCCAATATAGTTAGTAATATTAGAAGAACTCATAAAATTAATTTTTTTGGTACTCTTGAACCCCCTGTGGATGGACAGAACAATGATAAGTATGTTAGAAGAATTGGCAATTTCAAGTTATTTGGTAATTTTAATAACAAGATTTGGTTTCTTTAGTGAAACTCTATTGATATAACTGTGATTGTGGACCATCCTCAATTTATTCACATTAAAATTATATGTGATAATTATGTTTTTCTTGTCACTATTGTGTATACTAGCTGTTGTAAAGCAGCTAGAATTGAGTTATGGAATCAGTTGCTTCCTCTGAAATCTGGTATTAAGGATCCTTGGTTGGTTGGAGGTGATTTCAATATGATTTTGTCTACTGATGAGAAGAAAGGGGGTCAGCTTCCTAACCTAAATTTAATGGCTAAATTTTCTGATGCTCTTTCTAATGCTGGTCTCTATGATTTGGTTCTTATGGGCAATCCTTTCACCTGGTCTAGAGGGAAGGTATTTGAAAAACTGGATAGGTTTGTCTCTAATATTCAGTGGGTGGATTGTTTCCCTATGACTAGTGTTCCTCATCTAGCTAATACTTGTTCTAATCATGCTCCTTTGTTGTTTGTGAAAGTTAGCAATAATATGTAGATTCTTCATGCTTCTTTTCGTCAATTTGTGAAAGATAATTAGAATTCTGATTATACTAGTAATTCTGGTCATAAATTATGGAGTTTACATAAGAATTTGGCTTGCATAATTAGAATTGGGAGGTTTTTGGTAACCTTCACAATATTGTTTAAATTGCTGAGAATAAAGTTAAAAATTTGTAGTAGTTTAACAGTGATATGATTAATTTCAACACTTTATTAGCAGGTCAAGATGAGTTGAATAAAGCTATTGCTATGGAGGAATCCTTCTATAGTCAGAATGTTGTAGGTCATCAAATGGTTGATGGTGATAGAAATACCTCTCATTTTCATGCTTTCATTAAAAAAAAATAATGTCCAATGTGATAAATAGAATCAAACATAGGGATGGCACTTATTTACTTCTAATCAAATTGAGGTTGATGGTATTAGCTTTCTCTCTAAACTTCTTAACAATGATGGTAGTAATTTGGAGAGGATTAATGGTGATATCTTTAATGGCAATCATAGTCATACTGGTGCTATTAACATTTCCTTGATTCCTGAGGGGGAGGAGATTAAAAATGCTCTTTACTCTATGGATGATAGTAAAACTGCTGAGCCTGATCAATTTTCTACTGTTTTTTTTATAAAAGCTTTTGGGAGATAGTAAGTGATGATGTTATTACTGTGATTCAGGATTTCTTTAAATAAAATGAGTTACCTAAATATTTCAAATCTACCCATTTGATTTTAATTCCTAGAAGTACGGATAACAGTAGTTGGGATGCTTAGAGACCTATTAGTTTGAATAATGTAATATCTAAGATTATTTCTAAAATCATTGTCTCCAGAATTCAACCTCATCTTCATAATCTTATTAGCAATCATCAATCTACTTTTGTTAAAGGCGGGATTGTGATAGTGCTTTGATTGCTCAAGAATTAGTTCTAGATTTGGATAGAGAAGGCGGGGGAGGTAATGAGATTTTCAAAATGGATATTAAGAAGGCTTAGGGTTTAGGGATAGAGAGGCAGTGGATATCAAGATGGGAGCTTGTTATGATGTGAGATTTTACTCTTTCTACACTGCCTCTGATCCCAATTTGTTATTATAACAATAACATTATAGTAGTTTTACATTTTATGTTTGTTTTTTCCTTGTAATTCATCATTTTAATATCAATCTAAGCTTAAAATATGACTTCTTATAAAATATGAATTCAAGAGACTCCACTGGCTCGAGAATTGTGTACTGCCACTAAGGTTTGCAATGCTTTGTATACACGTCTCAACAAGAAACCAGTTTTGGGGGAAAATTTTATAAATGTCTAAGAAACAAGAAGCTTTGGGGAAAAAATTTATAAGTGTCTAATAAATAAGACGCTTGATTACTGTGACATTAGAAGAGTTGAGGACTGTGATGAGTCCACTTCAGACAGAGACAATGTTTGGAGTAGCTTTGAAGAAAAAAAAAATCTCCAAGAGGCTTAATAATTTGGACATAGACTATTATATAATATTTTTATATGTTCTTATTTTAATTACAAATTTTCTTGAATTCAATAATAGCATGTGATGTATGACTTGTAATGTAATATTTTGACGCTTATATCTAGTGTTTTGTCTAACTGTTTCTAAAATTGTGCCCTAAAAATTACATTTTGCAAGGGCAAAATAGTCTTTATTTCAGAAACAACTGAAGCACAGTAGTTTCACAGTTGAACTACCAAACAAAATGCAGCTGCTTCTCCTGGCAATTGCTTCTCAGTTGTTTCTTAAAAAAACTACAGTTGTCCCAAATAGACCTAAATGGGTTCTATCATACGTTGCCAACCAGTTCTTTCTAATAATTCATTGCTCACCACCATAATGCATTGATTGCAAAAGCAATACATACATAATCAGTCAAAACAGATGATTACTTCACACAGATCAAAATCATTCCAAAAATGCTCATAACTCGCACTTCAACAGTAGGTAGAAATTATTTGCGTCAAACTACTAAGGACAAAAATATGGATTTTATTAGTACAGATCAGGTCAATTTATGTTATAATAAGAAATGCAAGTATAAATAACACAAAATAAAGTATTAATGTAACACCGTAAAATTAATGCAGCTATAATCATACCGCGGATAGTGCATAATTATGCCTTTACTATCAGTTGTCCTCTGGTAAAAACTGCGTCTCTTTCACTTTTCTTATTGCTTTCATTTTTGGGAAATTTACATGCGTAGAGCACAATTCTGATGTATTTAAATATCTCACACCTAACCTTTCATATTTACATATATAGAACTTTGGTGCTTTAAACCTTATGCATGAAAGGTGTATTTCACTTTTAAAAAGTGGTAATAATGCTAGTTTTTATTTGATATTAAAGATTTGAATGCTATGTGTGTAAATATGAAATTTTAGGTTTTAGATAGGTAAATATATAAGAATTGTGTGTTATGTATGTAAATGTCCCTTCATTTTTATAAAACTAATTTGGAAAGTCACTCTATTTGAATGGCTTCAAATAAAATTGCACCTGAATATAAAGGCAGAAATCTCTTTTTGGAAGAAATAATCAACAGTCATTTAGAACAGTAAGCTCAATCTGCAGAAATGACTCGGTTGACAGTAATTTCTGACTAGAAAACAAGCAGAAAAAAAAATGAAAACCACCATTAAAACAAAAACTAAAGCTTAAGGGACATTTAAGTATACAGAGCCATTGTTCATGCAAGGCATCAAATTTTAACTAACTAATGCATGAATTGACTTAAGAAATATCAATCATGAAAGAATCCTTGATAAAACAACAAAATAACTTGCAAACGTAAAGAAAGATGAGATAGGTAACAGCTGAAATAGCAGTAATACATTAATCCATGAGTAAATAACAAAGTCAGATCATTACTGCCACCAAATTCAATCATACATGATGAGGAGCCAAAGTAAACTAACAAATTACAATATGAAAACTCTGTTTAAGGAACTCGGGAGATTATTAACCAACATATGACATTAGAGTTTCAATGGTTTCCTGAACAGAACCAGAAAAGGCTAATCATTTAGAAAAATAGAAAATTCTAAAAACTCAAAAGGATAATATTGGAAATAATTATAATCAATACCTATCTAAGAGTCAGATCAATCATCAACCTCCGCCTTAATTTCTCTCACTAAATCATCCTTGTATTCTTCAAATGAACCAGGGAACTTTCTAACTGTTCCCTCTTCAACCACCCATATTTCACTCCTCTCCTCATCTTCACAAACACGAGATATCAATCGAGAATCATGACTGACCAAAACAACACCACCTGAAAACTCTTCCAAAGCTTCTGCCAATGCATCAATGCTTTGCATATCCAAGTGATTTGTGGGCTCATCCAACAGAAGAATATGAGGTTTTGACATTGAAATGGAAGTGAAAACAACACGAGCCTTCTGTCCACCAGAGAGTTTTGCAATAGGAGTAAGGTGGTTGTGGCTTGGGAGCCCAAACTTTCCAAGCTTAGCTCTCACCGCCTCCTGCTTACTAAAACCTTCTTGATCAGGGTGTAAGCGTAGAAGATACTGAACTGGATTTTCCTCCATTGTTAACAGGTCAACAAAATGCTGAGAGTATCTTCCAATCCTAAGTTTTTGGCTCCTCCTCACCTCTCCCTGAGTTGGAATCAAGTCACCAGCAAGTAAATTGAGAAGAGTTGATTTGCCTGCTCCATTTGGCCCAACAATGGCTACTCTTGTTCCCATATCAATGCCAACATCAACATCAGAAAGCTTGAAATCATCCCTGTTTGGATAGCTAAAAGTGACCTCAATGAGCTGCAGGAGTGGCGGAGTTAGCTCAGTTGGCTCAGGGAAGTGGAATTCAACACTGTAATCTCTCCATTTCTTTGGAACTTCAGGCGGTGCAGCATCTTCATCATCTGCCTTACCTTTTCCCCTATGTTTGGCTTCTTTAGCTGCCTGAAATTTGGCCCTGTCCTTGACTTTATCTTGCTGAGCCTTGCTTCCTGTTCTCCTAGCTGCCTTCAGCTGCTTATCATAGACCTCAAACTTCTTGTTCATCTCCTTTCGCTTCTGTTCATACCCGCTCTCAAAATCATCAAAATTCCCCCTGTAGAAATGAAGCTTCATGTCATGTAGATGTATGATCTCATTGCAGACTGTGTTGAGGAAGTCACGATCATGGGAGACAACAACAAGGGTTTTCTTCCACCGGCACAGATACTCCTCAAGCCATAGAACCGCCCTGAGATCAAGATGGTTGGTAGGCTCATCGAGTAGCAGAAGCGTAGGCTGAACAAAAAGCGCCCTTGCAAGAGAAATCCTCATCCTCCATCCACCACTGAAAGAGCGTGTTGCCCTAGCCTGCATCGCTTTGGTAAACCCTAAGCCGGCAAGAATCTTAGACGCCTGAGCCTCAGCAGCATCGGAACCCATCAACTGCAATTTCTCATAAAGAGCTGCGAGCTTTTCCCCCTTGTCGTCATCAGAATCATCGCCATCCTCCTCAGCTTCGGCTTGCTCGCTCAGCGTGGCAACCTCCTTCCTCAGCCTCACAAGCTCCTCGTTAGCAGAAACAACAGCTTCAAGGGCAGTCCGGTCATCACCAACCACCTCCTGCTCCACAAGCAGCACATCAATATTCTTTGGCACCGGAATCTTCCTCCATGCCAGAAGTTTCAGCAAGGTCGACTTCCCCATCCCATTCGGGCCAACAAGGCCGTACCTCTTTCCATGCGAGATCTTCACGGACGCGTTCTTGAGCAACTCCTTCCCCCTCGCTGAAACCGAGAAGTTCTCAATCGCGATGTCGCGTACGTTCGCATCAGCCGAAGCGGAAGCCTCATCATCATCGAGAGCCGAAGCCCGCGAACCAATAACCACCGTAAACGCCTCACGGTCGTCCTTGAGCGCCTCCTTCTTCATTGCCTCGGCCGCGTACGTAGCCATCATATCCTTCTTCTCCCGCTTCTTGATTTCCTTATCGGAAAGCGTGGCAACGGAGAGCTCGGTGACTGCGGCCCTAGATTTCGGACCCGCCTCATGAATGATCTCATCTTCATCGTCTGATGGGGGAAGATCGATTCCGTCAATGTAAGATGAAGGCTTGGATTTAGGTTTTGGCTTCGATAACGTGGAGGATTTGGGCTTGTCCATGCTTGCGAGTAAAGCGGAAACAGAGAGCTTTTCCTTTGTCTTAGAAGGTTTAGAAGGAGCGGAAGAGGGTTCCGTTGTTGATTTTCTCCCCATGGCGATCAGATCGGAAACCTAGCGCCGCGGCGGAGAGCAGAGAATTGATGGAAGATTGAAAAGACAGGAGATTTGGGAAGAGGAACGAAGAAACCAATTCTAAGGTGCTGCCATTGCCGTGAATATAATGGTCTGCTGTTATTTTGAGCTGCAGGATTAGACTCGGATTAATCCAACGGTTGGGAAATTTTAGTCACTCAAAATAAATTTTTTTTCATAATAATATTTATTAAAAATTTTATTTTAAGATGATTTGATAAGTATTTATGTTATTGTCCAACCTATTGTTGAGAGTGAGTCTTTAAACTAAGAGGCCCTAGATTCAGGATCTTATATATGTAATGTGAGTATGTTTGTAATTAAATTCATTTAATTAACAAAATTAAATTGTTTATTTATATATTATATTTAAAATTTTGATAATTAATGTGTCATCGAAATATTCACCTGAACAGGTACGAATATCAATGCATATTGTATAAAAAAAGTATTTTAACTAAGTTCAATATATTTGAGCTCTAATTTTAACAGTTGTATGGTTAAACTAAACATCCTGACAATATGAACCTAACGATACAAAAGTCGATTCGATCCAAGCCTAAATAAAAATTGGATCAAACACTTATAGTATGACTAAAAGCTTTTATACATTAATTTAGTGATGCTCTTAAATCTTCTTTGTCATTTTCATAAAATGATAACATTTCTCTTACATAATAATAACTAATTATGGGGTATACCTGGGTAAAAAAAAAACATTTATTATATAATAGCATTATTCCTGTAAACTAATCTCATAAAAATTTCATACACATATTGTCCAACAATAACAACGACAATGACGACAACAAGAACAATAAGCCTTTATCCCACTAAGCGAGGTCTGCTGCATGAATCCTTTTTCTCCATTGTGTCCTATTGAGTGTCATATTTTCATTTAAATTTAGTAAATTAAGATCATTTTTTGTTCTATATGCTCAAATCTTTCTAGGTCTACAATTGTCTTTCTTAATATAAGTTGAAGCTAAAACCTTTACTCTCCTAATTAGATTATCGGATGGTCGACGTTTCATGTGACCAAACCACCTAAGACCACTCTCTCTAATTTAGTCCGCCACAAGAGCTACACTAACCCTACCACAGATATATTCATTTCGCATTTTGCCTATAAATGTAAAGCCACTCATACACCTAAGCATTCTCATCTCGGCAACATATAACTTAATTTTATGCTTCTCTTTTAAAGGCCAACATTCTGTGACATAGAGCATTACAGGTCTCACCAGCATCTTATAAAATTTTCCTCTTAGTCTAAGCAATATTTTTCTATCACACAATAGGCCTAAAACATTATCCGCTTCAACCGACCAACTTGAATTCTAATGATAACATCCTGATTTATATCACACATTACTTTGACCAATATATCTGAGATATCCAAAGCACCCATGCCTTTAAAATATTAAAACACGTCTCTAAAGTAAACAGAGAAGCAATATATGCTAAGTCTTCATTTTTGTTAGCCTAATAGCTGGTATTATGTGTCTCTCTCAAATAAAATACATCTAATGATATCTTAAAATTCTACAAATATTATCTTCAATCAACTATTTTATGCACTCTTAATAAACAATATCTATTATATATGGCTCCGTTGTACACATAAATGAGTGATATATATGGCAAAATGTCTCTTTATTTATAGATGAAAAGGGGAAGCACTATTACACCCACCATAATAATTACAAACAAAACTATAATTATTGCAAACACTATTACAACTAGATATTATTACACTAATCAGAATTATTACAAACTCTATTCCAACAACCGATAGTATTTCATCTACCAGGATTATTGTCAATCAATTACATCTGAAATAACCTCATCGGAGACCATTTTGTGTTGTTGTTATTATTATGTGGTCAATTAGATGTGAGGCGAGTTACCATTCGTTCTCAAGTTTCTTCATCATATGAGTCTTGATTTGACATTGACATATCGTCTTTTGATTCAAATAATGCTTTCATTAGTTTATGATATAATTCTTGTTGTCGTTGCTTAATCTGCTCAAAAGATTCTTGATGATATTTCCTTTTTATTTTGTCGTGAATTTCTTTCAAAAAAAACTCTTATGATATTGGTACTTAAATATTTGAAATATTAGATGCAATTACATTAATAATCTGAACTAGTTTTATTGGTAATAATTGTTGGTCATCATTTGATGAAAAATGTTCTCCATAAACATTTATTATTGATATTGTCTTACAAATGGTACAATTTTTAGGCGAAGATCCACAGTATTTGAGCTCGACAAAGGAATAATAACTCACACATACTATTAGCTAAAAAATTATCTTTGATTTTATTGAGCTACGAAGAAGATTCAACCAGTATGGGTAAAGAGTGGAAATTGTGCACTAAGGATCTCATTAGCGGCGTCAAATTTGTCCCACCAAGATAAAACCATTTTTTAATTTCCTTGTTAAAGATTGCAAGCATTAGCACAAAAAACCAAGAATGCTTGTGCTTTGGATTGATGATTAAAAAAATGAAATGCATGGCTTGGATATATGTCCAACATTTAAAAAAAATAACTTTTTTATGATGAGTGATTGGATTAATCACATCTATTTGTTTTGTTTGAAATATAGTTAAACTTCATTCTTTGTGATGCAATATATGATTAATTATTGTATTGTTATAAGCTATTGCTTTATTATGTTCATTGAAATGGAGTTTTATTTCAACACAATTTAATGAAGTGAGTATTGCTTCATAAGATTCGCAATCAAAACTATCTTAATGATACACATTTGGGCCAAGATAGCATTCTTGGATTTTCCAATGATCGGTAATATCATAATCTTCCAAATTAATTTTGAAAATTTTCTCTCGGGAAGATTTTTGGATAAATTCAATAAATTCTTGAATTTGTAATTCGAGAGATTGAGGTCCAAATGCAGATGTGGATGTCATTGGGCTTCCATACAAATGTTTCTGTAAATCAATAATTTTTTTGAAATCGCATTAGGTTGACCCTACCTCTCCTCCTCGAGAGGATGACCTACCACGTGGTTTTTCTCCCTATAAAATTCATGAGTGAGAAGCTCAAATAAAGAATTAGAATAATTTTTAAAATATTCAATATCAAACTCAAAATTGGATAATTGAGCTTGTCATCGGACAAAGATTTGCTTAGAAACAAGATTTTGAATATTCTTTCGCGGTATATATTTAACTAAACTATAATCAATTCATAATAAAATTTTTGATTTAATAAATCATCTTGAAATTTATGAATACATTTGAAGATGAAAAATATTTCAATCTTGTTAGTTGAATATTTTTGTTTCGTGGTATTTCACTTGCCTGAAGTAAAGCAAACTAATTGTTATGTAATAAACGTTTGTTGCTTTAAGATTTTGTCATAACCAATATTAGAGACATCAGTCTCCACTATTTTAAGAAGAGACTGATCAGCAAGATGTAACCAAGGTAAATTTTGTATTTTTTGTTTAGTTAACTAGACACCTTGAGTATGATTTTTTGTCCATGGGAGATTCTACTTCTTTAATTGTTGGTAAAGGGCAACAACTTCTAAAGCAAGATTGTTATAATAATCTTCTATATAATTTAGTGAACCAAACAATTTCTGCAATTGATGGAGATCTTTAATTTTATTAAGAATTTAGAAGTGAATTTGATACTTCGATCGATTGGAATTATAGTATTTTGGACAATATTATGTCCTAAAAATTGAATTTGGGTTTGAAATAATTTGATTGTTTGTGTTGTAATTACCAACCCATTATTTTTTGCAAGACATTGAAACGCTTTAATTTGTTTAAAATGTTCATCAATTGATTTGAAAAAAAATAAGAACAACATCAATATAAATAATTATATAATCTGAATATATAATGAATATTTGATTCATGATTCTCTGAATTTTAGAGTGAGCATTTTTCAATCCAAATACCATTACATTTCATCGGTAATGTCCAAAAGGAACCGTGAAATTTGTTTTGTGTTTATCAAACTCAAGAATTTGAATATGTCAATATCCAAATTATAAATCAAATTTTGAAAGAAGTGTGGTGCTACTTAATCTATTAAGTAAATCTTTTTTATTATGTATAAAATATCTAATCCATTTTAAAATTTCATTTAATGATTTATAATTAATTATCAACCTTAATTTGCCTCTTTCTTTTTCGGCAGAATTCATTACATGGAAAGCTGTGCAGCTCAATGGAAAGCTTAATTTTTGAATTATTATCATGTAGTTCGTTAATTTTATGTTTAAAATTTTATAAATATACAATATTCTTTTTACAATGTCGTGTCTTAGTATTGATAATTTTCTCATAGAAATTATCGATGTACGGTCATGAAACACGGTGTGTTTTTTTCTCCCAAAATACAGCTGGATTATCACTACATATTTCATTTAAAATATTTTTACAAAAACTAATAATTTTTCTTTTAGAAAATTAATTTCTTATTTGAGAAAATTAATTTGCTTTTGTTTCATATTACATTTATTTAATTCATTTAAAATTTGTAAATAAGTGTTTTACCAAATTTATTGGAATATATGCTAATGTTATCAATTTTTTCAATTGACATAATTTTATATAGGAACAAAGTTCTTAAAATAGTATTTTGGGTTAAATTTTTAACAAGTAAAAAAGGTGTAACTATGTGGATATCATTTTTGCTAATATTAGCAGTTGAGATTTTATAATTTATTTACATTTTATTTTCCGAAGCGGATGTTAACTGCAGCGTAGATTTTTCAAAATATTTGGAAGATATTATACCTTTTTTGTACAACTTATATCTCCACCGCTGTCAATGAGTGTAGTGAGATTAATTATAATATATTCTCTATTTTTATTTAAAGTAATGGTTATAAATTATTTATGCATAATAGTCTTTTGTAATGAATTTAAAGAAGATTGTTCTCGATCATTTTCTAGTTATATTGGTATTTCAGTGGGTGTAATATTTTTTAATTCTAACTTTAATAATCTAGTATTCAAGTTTTCTTGATTTATTTGGAAAATATTTAATTCATATTTTAAAATATTAACTTCATTTTTTAGGTCAATGATAGTACTAGGTCTACCATTTGCATTTAAAATTAAGACTTTATTTAATGCTCCTTACATAGGATATCCAAAAATAATAATAATATTAGCAAAGAAGGTTTCTCCTCTATATTCAATAACAATTTTTTACATTTTATTTCGAGTTTTTTCATTCGTAATTTTAGATTCAATTTAAAGTATTTCTTCTTCGTAATTTTAGATTCAATTTAAAGTATTTCTTCTTGTAGTGAAGAAGATAAAGTAAAAAGAAATTTTCATTTTAACTATAAATTTGTAATAATTTTCATTATTATATTTGCACTCAAAATTTGATGTACTACAGTTTTCATTAGATTTTGATGAATAAGAGAACATGACATCTAAATCTTATGAACTTTCTGAATTGTCAGAATTTTCAGAAGTTGAATGTAAGATTATTTTTAAAATAAATTTCTTTATATTTTCATCAATATTAAACTTATTTTTTTATTATGTATTTGTTTGTGTAATGGTCGGTTTTGCCGTATTTGTAGCATTTGATTTCCTTGTCATTTTTCTCTTATGATAAATATTCATGTTTTTCTCTGAATAATATTTTTCATAGAGTTGTTTATGATATTTCTTCTTTTTAAGAGAATATTTTTCTTTTTCTTTTAGAAATTTAGGAATATCATAAAAAAATTGTTCACAAAAAATGCTTAATTGTCTTCTTTTTTTCAACATTTATTTTTTCAATTTGATATCTCAATTTGAGAACTATATATAAGGTTAGGCATTCTTGCACACAAGTATTTATTAGTTGTTCATATGTTAAGTTCTCATATGGAATAGTTATATCTTGTAATTGTCTTTTTACTTTATCGACAAAAAGATTTGGTAAGCTTTCAATAAATTTTTTATTCTAGTACGTACTATTCACATCTAGTAGAGACATTACTCTAACTAAAAATACATCTTTGTTTCATCTAAAATGTGTCAAAGTTAGACATCTTAATTTTTGTAAGAGATATCTAACTTGTTCGCCATGATCATATATTATTCATGTAATGTGTTATAAAATATTAATAATTAATCTATAAATAACATCAGTATTTTCTTGATTTGGTTTCCCTAATGTAGTAGACTAAAAATTTCGTTGTGTTGTTCTTAATTTAAATAGTTATCCTACCAGCCTTAGAGAAGATCAGCAAAAGCATAAGTTAACCGAGTTACAATTTGATGAGGTCGATCATTATGACTTTGAGCAGCAGATGTATAAATTATCATTCATTATAATATAATTTATATTTGACGATCAATCATGCCATCAATATCTCATTCATACAAATTATAACATTTTTGGTATTAATTATTATCTTCTTCATTTAAACATCAACATGTGTGGGTCGAGGATAATAATATCGACCTGTCTGACGTGTTTGACATGAAGGCAATGCTTCACTGCTTTTGAACTTATGTATTTTAAATAATTCCAATTCAATCTTATTTTTTAAAAATTAATTTTTTATTTTCATAACTTCTTTATGATATGAATCGTTTGATTGATCGAAAGGTTTTTCTTCTTTGTTTAAATTTATGATATTAATTTTTTTTATTTTTATAATTAATTATTCAAAATTTTGAATAAATGTTCCTAATTGGAAATGAGGACTAGGAGGCAGTTGTATTACAAGAGCTGAAGAGATAATTTCATAACTTATTTTTTTTCTTTAGTAATTGTTAAAAATGAAATAAGTTGATGTAGTTTGTTTTATAATTTTATTAAATGGTTTAAAATCAGGATATATTAGTATTTATAAAATTTATTTTTAAATTATTCCAATAAAGACTTTTTTTGTTTTGGTTTCAATTTTTTTTTCAAAAGCATTTCACTCAAAATTCAAATTTCGATCAACTCAAAATTTGAATTTTAATTGTCTAAAAACATTTAACTCGAAGTCATAGGACTTCGAGGTAGTCTGCTGGTGCAATATAAACCCTCGCTCTATCTTTTTTGAATGGTTTAGCTGATGTAGACTTATTTTGCTGTTGTAGATCGTTACCCTCCATCTATCACGACTTGCTCCAATGCTCCTCGTTGATGTAATAACTTCAAGGATTATGTGTATTATGAATTATGATCATTTATATTTTGTATTTTTATTTGTCATTATTGTTTGAATGTTTCAGGAGAATTTTAATTTAAGTTAAACGACACCGGTCAAGATCCAACGAATCCGTCGTCCAAATACCACTATTTTCTTTTGAATTTACTTAGTCTAAACAAGCGATTAAACTTATTTAGACCAGAGAATTCTCTTTAGCAACCGTAGGTTACCTCATCCGAGAGATCCTCGTAACCCCGAAAGAAATAAGTTTAGTGCGTTCAAAAGGTTTAAAGGCATATTTTGGAAGTATAATTTTGTTGTTTTGGTTTGCAGGTAAAATGAATCATGCATGTGTAAGAAAATTGTTGTAAGGTAGAGTAGCAAAAGTGCAAGAAATGAATCATAGGACACCTACCTACCTGGCGCTCATACTGCAGCTGCACGGGTTATTAGCATAAACTTGGTGTAATAAGTGTAGAAATTTTAAATGAATTGCAAATGGAATCTGGCACAAAGGAAACCCGAAAAACAAGTCATAAAAAAACACGAGCAAGTAAAACAAAACCCGATGTCACATATAGAAGATCAAGACTAAGTGTAAGATATTAGTGAAGGTGGGGGCTCAAAGCTGGGTTGTGTGCTTTATTATCCAACACTGGAAAAACACACCAACCTGGCATTTCGAGGAAAGGAAACTCCTAACATCGATCTAAGTGATCAGTCCGTGGACCTTTATAAGATTTCATCAAAAGTTCTTTTAGTTTTTCATGCAAATAGGTTCATTTTAAACTCAAAAAATAATCACGTCACAAAAAAATAATTTTTTTTTAGGGTTTATGTTTTTAAAACACTATAGTCCACAAGTAATCATTATAATCAGGCTAGAAGTACCAACAACCTAAGAGAGCTAGGGGCAACTCCTACCAGGGGTTGATGAATAGTATCATCTATCATATCCCCTTTCTTGAAAGATCCTTATAGTAGGATACATTGTTCTAAATCCCACTTTGTATCCCTCTTATAACACATATAAGTGATGTCGTCATCTCTATTGCCACCAAGACCTCTGGCTCACACTAGCCCGATGATCCATATGTGGCATAAGCAAATATCCTCAGTTGCTTACAAAGATTTGAATGCCTTATTCAAGACTCAAACCCTTGAGCATTTGGTTTAAATGTGAGATAAGTAGGGTAGGGTATTTTATTGGAATTGGCAAATTGCCAGTCCCAAATTATATCTTGGTGGGCCACTATAAGATTTTGCTGATGATTTTCTTCAATGGGCTATAATAAATTTAGATGTCCTTAAAAAATGTCAAAAATCTTGCCAAGGATTTAGGGCATAACCCAAAACCACTTTAGAAGTTTCTAGATCATTTCGAGTGCACCTAAGCTTATTATGTCGTTGAATTAATCAACCCTGGTTAAGTTAAGAATTAGTTGTGATGTGTTAACGTTTACTCAGTGAACTTTGCTGTTTAAATTAACCCATGAGTAAGGGCAACTAATAATTCATTTTTATGTTGATGAATTATAAGAGTAAGAACCCTCAGGGAAAACCAAGCTATTAAGGAGCCTACATGTCTTTCCAATTGAACTTGAGCTCGTGTTATTTCAATGATGTTTATTATTACTTATGTTTCTTTTCTAAGCCTCATTAAGTAATTTTAGATTAACCATAGTTCACTACCAAGCTCTTAAAGGTTGAGTGGTAAAGTTGTAATTTTATAAAAGTTTTATAATATTGTGTTTAATCTTCATTGAAAGATTGAATTGCACTTAACCATTGATTGGTGGTTCAATTTAGTGAGTTATTATATTCCTAACTCAAGCCCCTTACATTAGAATCATCAAAGACTTAATTATCCTCAAATCCATAACAATTTGATTAATTGCAATTTTATCCTTTATAGAAAGTGAAGTGGATTGGTTTCTAACTTTTAACTTTTTGTGTTTTAATCACTTCAGAGAGTTAATTACCATAATTAGTACCCATTTACTCTCTGATTTGATCTAGATTTTAATTTGGAGTTCAAAATTCTATAATTACCATTTTACACATTCTTTATTTCATAATTTCTTCAACTTAACTCAAATGACTTTGAAACTTTGTTGTTACACTACTCATGGGTCAATTTATACATAAGAGAAGAATTCACATTTTTTTTTATTTTTATTTAATTTTTAATTATTATTTTGATTCAAAATTATGAATTTTCAATATTAATCAATGTTACTAATCAAAACATATTTTCTACCCTTAAGATATTTTAGGAGGTTCACATAAATTTGAGGACACTTGGAATAAATTTTGTGAATTTTTGAATTATATTTTAATTTTTTTAACTTTTAATTGATTTTAAAAGATAAATAAATAGAAAATACATTTTATTTAAAATTTTGACTTTTATAATTTTTATATGTCTCTCAAACTTCCGAGAACCCAAAGAAGTTATTTATTTTTTTATGATATCAATTTTTAATTTTTATAATTTATTTATCCAAAAATAAGGAAAGTTTGATTTAAATACTAAGGAATACCTTGTTACGCCTTTAAAAATTTATAAAAATACTTTTAATTTGTTTTCTACAGTTAGGGAATAATTTATGATATTTTGAAGTATATTTATATTTTGATGATTATTAATTATTTTTAACTATTTTTAAATTGAAAAATAGCTCAAAAATGAAATTCTTGTTTCGACTTTACTTTTATTTTTGATAGGTTCCTCTGGTCTTAAAAAATTTTCTATTTTTAAATTTATTTAATATAATTATTTTAAAAATTTTATATTTTTTAATTTATTTAATATAATTATTTTAAGCAAAAATTTATATTTACTTAGAAAATACATTTTTATATTAAAAATAACTTTTCTCACTTTCAAATTTTTACAGAAACTTTACAAAATCTTTTTTTCATTTTGGGATATTTTGATGATTTTTTGAATTATTTTGTATTTTTCTAATTTTTTGTATTTTTTATTATTTTAAAATGGAGAAATGTTTTTTAAATATTTTAAATTTGATTTTTTTTTTAAGGTTCTCTATCCACAGTCAACCTATCAAACTTGATTTTGTATTTTTCTAACTTTATTTTATTTCTTATAATTATTTGATTAAAATAATACTAAAAGTTTTAAAAAATTAGTGCTTTTGATCATAAAGATGCTCTCTGACCTTGAAAAAAATAAGAGGAGGCCCCTAATGTCATCAAGATCAAACAATCAAAATTTCACTTAATTTGATATATATTTAATTAATTATAATTAATTTTCTTTCTAGAGTATTTAATTAATTTAAATTAAAATATTTGATAAATATTTTTTATTTTTGGTTCAATAAATTCTCCCTTGTTCACTGAGCACAGAGTTTTTTTTAATAATTTTTCTACACAAATATATCAATTTTTAAAGTTTCTCTAATTAAATAATTCCAAAATACCCTAATTTTCTACTTATCTGACGGGGCGCCCCAACATCTTAGAGAACTCTGAAATCCCATGCGGTGCTCTCTTGTTAGTTACACTTTCCACGTCGGCTGACACATTTGCCTACAATTCATGTATTCGTCGTTCGACTGGCTCGATTTCGACCGCTCGCTCGATACACGCGGAAACAGACGACATTCATTCATCATCCCTAATCGCCCTAACCCAAAAATTGTTCGTGTTCTAACCCTAATCTCTCGCTCGATATTTAACCAAATTAAGTGTGGTTTGTTTTTATACCTTCATCTAAGTAAGACGAACACATCTATATGACTAGATACACATGAACTGTAAATCTTCTTCACAATTGTCCAAACCGAGATAAAAATGAGAACTTTCAGGTTATGCCTTTGCCCAAGAGGTGAGGTCTCAATTGGGTTTATTCCTGAGCTTTGCTTTGAATCCATAAACTTTCTCAAAGCTTCAATTAGATCTGCAATCAAGCTTAAGTATGTTCTAGGTCAAGAGGTGGCTCGGGTGTGGTCTGGGTCTAGGTTAGACGGTCGGGATGATGGGGCTTGGATTGGGAAAGTGGTTTTAGAGTGTTGTGAAGCTTTTGAGATGGTCAATTTTGAAGGCCGAGAAATGCTCTGGATTTTAGCTTGAAAATTAGAGTTTTGTGTGGGGTTTAAAGGTTGGAAACTTGTGGGATTGAACTTAGGGTAAGTGTTGGAAGCACTGGAAGCAATTGGGCAGAGTTTTCACTAGGTTAGTGCACTTCTCCTTTTTTGCTGAGAGGTGGTGGTCTATTTATAGACCATGCTATGACTACCAACAAGACAAGCTAGGGTGGCTATAGTAGATGAAAGAAATTCGTAGAAGGGCTCTGCATGGTGAGTTTCTAATAGAGAAGAAAGACCTTGGAAAATGAGTCAAGGAGGGCAAAAAATGAAGTTTTGAGGAAGAAGTTGATTACATAGTGGGCCAAAAGTTTCTCTGTACCATGTGGCAGATTGAGGGATGACAGTAAAAAGGAACCAATCATATAGTTAAATCTCATGCCAGTGTGGCAAATGGAGGCCAGTAGGAACCTTGAGGAAACTAAGTTGTACTTGGAAAATTGTAGTAAATTTTACTCATTTTAGATTCTTACAACATTGAATTTTCATTCATCATAACTTTTTTTAAAGCTATTGAGGTGTGGTATTTATATTTCATATTTAGTATTTTTGAAAATAAATTATTAAATTTTGAAATAACTTATTAGAATTATTTGGATGTTTATTATTTAAATATTAAGATATTTATTATATATTTAATAATTGATACGCCATCAACAAATTCCCAATCCCCAACACAAATCTCGAGGCATCACAAGGATCTCGAGGCAATTTTTGGAGCAAGGAATATTCAAAATTCAATGAGGTCATCTAGAACTCCAATTTTAGCAAATTTATGGTCAAACTGGTTGGCTTGACGAGACAAACCTACTAATACCAAAATTGGTCAAATCCAAGTGAAATCATGACCAGTCAAACCATTAAATCTATTTTATAAGCTTTTCAGACATATATAGAAAGTCAAAAAAATGCTTAATCTAGGAGCTTAAGGTCCAATCAAGTGCCTTGACAATACAAATTCGAAGGGCATAAAATTGCTTAATTCCGACATCATTAAAGCACTAAAATGTCCATCAAACACCGTCTGATCGAGAGAAGTCTTTTGATCTGTCTGACCAAAGTTGTTTATATTATTTCATTAATCTCAACAGAGACTCTAAAAGCAGAGCCCCACCCCTCTCATGAGGAGAGGGGAGCTTAAAACCAGAAGAGAGAGCTTAAAGATCGGAGAAAATGTTGAAGTTCGACATCACTATTACAGCTAATGACAACCACCATCGTCGACTACCACTTGCCTACCACTGCTGATCACCATTGTTCGCGGCCCACTTCTTACAACAAGTTTATCTACACACCGACGTTGTAACTCCAAATATTGTATAACCACCCTTTCACGCCTGCAGGACAAGAAGTTGTAACTGTAATTACTAAGTTATAGCGAATCTCTTCAACTAAGTCAGTCCTCGCAGTTTTTTTCTTTTTTTCGAATTTCCCAGGTAAAACTTATGGTGTCTCTCCTAATTATTTTTCTTTCATCTGAGTGTGTACTGAATTTTCGTACAACTCTAAAATGATAATATATGACTCCACCGTCTTGAACCTTCTAGCATACATCAATAATTAATTTTTTAAAATTACATTATTTATGTTAAACTTATAAAAATTATAATTTATTATATCATTCTATTAAATTATTGATTCAACTCAAATTTAGTTATTGAATATTAAAATTCAAAAAAATCCCCCTTTCTATAATTACGAAAATACCTTAATTAACGCATCATTCCAATGGCATCTTCATTTCCGTCACCTTCATTAGATCCAATCTGTTGAGTATTTATGCACATATAAACAAAATCATAATTATTTTTATTCGGCCATCATACCTTTCCACCTCCACCGGTCGATTCATCGCTTTGAGATCCCCAAATCCGACCCTATGCCGGCGAACTCAACGGCGTTGTTCCCTTCCCTTGCCGGTGACATCAATAACATCAGCGGAGACGACGACGATTTCGGCGATTTCGTGTTCTCGTTCCCATCTCACGCACCCTCCTCCCTCTCCTATCCCGCGCCAACTGTTCTCTCCACCACCGACGCCGACGATGATGACTGGGGTGATTTCGTTGCCAGCCAGCTTGAATCCCACTCTCTTCAGCCCCAATCGTCTTCGCCTTTTTCTCCTCCGCTCGATCCGTTACCGCCGAGCAATAAAGCGTGGGTGAAACCAAAGGGTGCGATACCGCTGTCTATATTTGGCGAAAATGAAGATGAGACGGATCCGGTAACCATGGAGGGTAGTGGGGTTTTTGAGAATGGAATTGCTTCTTTTTCATTCTCGACTTCTTCGTCTTCAAGACCAGCGACGGCTGGGAAGTTCAGTGATATGATTGAGAGGTTATATGGACAGATTGATGTTGGAGGAAAGGAAGAGGTGGATGATTTTGATGTGGGAAGTTGGGAATTCAAGGATGCCATGTCAATTGATGCTAGACCTAAGGTAGTCATCATCTTCAGTTTTATATCAGCTATTTGGGGTCGGTTTTATGAATTTGCATTTTCCATTTGTTACTGTTGAGTTCTGTCGGAGTGTTAAACCTATAATACTCGAATCAATTTGAACAAGTTCTGTCCATGCTAACTAATTTGCTTATACTAATTTTATCTATCAGTCTGACCGGCGCATGTTCTGCTCATAAGCTAATGGCCTGCAAATTTCTTTTAAAGACTCGAACATTTAAGTGGTTTAATTTAGTCTGGTTGCTGATTTTTGTGTTCAAGCAGATGGAAGCGGCAGGTGGGGCTGTCATTGGGTTGGAAATGGTAACGGTTGCCAAGGAAAATGGAAGTAGTCAGGTGAGCACTTGTTTTGTTTTCTCTGCATCTGCTCTCGTTTTAGAGTTTTTTTCTGCCCATATTGTATACCAGACCTAACCTCATTCTCTAGTCTATTTTTAGGTGCATAGAATGTAACTTTTCAGTTTATTTAGCGCGTTTGGAGCGGCGGTGCGGTACTGCACTACAGTTTTTCGTGTTTGAAAAAACTGATTTTTGACTGCATTCTCAAAAAATTATAGTTGAAAGCTGAGTTTTCCTACTAGGCTTGATTACCTGTGGTGACTGCTAAAAATTTGCAGTATAATATTTTCAAAATTTTTTTATGTAATAGCCACCGTAGTTTTTTGAACAACAGTTTTTTCTTCAACAACTTTACATCTACTTCTTCAAACAGTTGCTGCTGCCTCAAACTAACCCTTACTCAGATCTTCCTACCATTTGTTCTTAAGAAATTGAAACATAACATTGAAAACAAAAATTGCATCAATTAAGATCTTGTTTGTTTTTGTTTTTGTTTTTCTAAAAATTGGTTTTATGCTCTTTTATAAAAAAATAGTTTTTTAAGTCACTTAGAAATTGAGATCTAAAGTAACTACAAAATGATTTGTTGACCTCTTTTTTAGTCAACTCTCTCTCCTTGACAAATTCTATCTAAGCCTAAAATCCCTTCTTGGTACTCTTATGTGGTTGGGCAAGTGCTGCTTGGTTTGGTTGATTCAAGTTAGGTTTGACTGACCTTGGCTTGGCTCTTAGGTTAGCTTGGGTGTGCTTGGATTAGCTTAGACGAACTTATGTTTGGTTAAAATCAAAATTAAAATTAAAATCAACCCAAACTTAAATCTAATTAAGTAAACTTAGATTTAGACTTTAAAATTTAAATGAAGTGTAACTTAACATAAAATGGATCTGAATCAATACTAAAGAAAAGAGATCGAGTAATTACTTAACATGAAAGTCTCGAATTGGAGGGCGACAACTGTTAATATTTCTACAAAGGAGATTGAGATAACTGAGGTAAATGTTAGTGTTGTTTATTATTAAACAATGAATCTAATATATACAAATTTGTGTATTAAAATATTAATAATAAGTTTAATTAAGTTGGATTTAAGCTTTAGAAGTTTAGATTGGAAGGAAAAGATGAAATTTGCGACATTAAAGTTGAGTAATTACATTTTTATATGTATTAAATTAATATTTATTAAATAAGGAATTGCCTCAATGCTTCAGACAATTATTTCTATAATTTTATGCATGTTGTAAGCTTAAGTATTATTAAAATGAATGAAATAAAATGGTAAAAGGGAAAATGATTGTTCAATGACTATAAATTGAGGTAATTAAAGGAAATGAAATGTAAAAACTTAAGTCATTCAAGATTACCCCAAATGGTACTATCAGAGAATGTGATGTATTCGTGCATGAAAATGAAATAAAAATGATGAAGGTATACTTTCAGGTGCAAAATTTTGAGGGTGCTTACATGTACAATTTTGAAAATACTTTCGGGTATGATTGTAATCTTGATGACTTCTTAAAGAGATTAAACATGATAAATGCTTAAATTGAAATCAAAAGGGTTAAATTAGAAATAAAAATTTGTAGTTTTGATTTATGAACAAATTGCATACATTTGGGATATTCATGCATTGCATTTGTATATTAATTTAATGTATAATAAGATGGTAATTACCTGCTAAGTGGTGGAAAACTTATCGTTGAATTTATTTTTTCAGGAAAAACTGTAGATTGATACATCTGACATGAGAGATTTAATTTACAGAAGGAGAACTATTGCTCATAGCTATTATGTTGTGTGTTGCAGTTATATATATTATACTTTTTACTTCTAATTAATGATATTAGTTTGAAATATTTTACTTGCAGAACATGATATTAATTTTATATGATTTGATTTCTGTATAATATATTATGTGGTTTTTAAGTGGGTCTTTTATAAATAAGAAGTTATGAAAATATGTGGAAATTAAATGGAATGCTAATATCATCCTGATCGTAGTTTCTAACTTGATTAATTCTGAGCTATTAGGTCAGGTCATGACCCCATACAATATTACAAGGAGTGAAAAATGAAGCCGCAGAGAAGAAAAGAAAACAATGGAATGCGATGAAGTGGAAGGAAGAGAAGAAATGCGCAAGAACTAGGAGACGAAAAAGAAGAAATGTACAAGAAATGGGAGATAAAGGAGAAGAAATGTGCAAGAATTGGGAGAGGAAGATAAGAGATGTACAAGAACCGTTTTTTGATATCAAAATGAAGCCACTAAGGTGAGAATAAGTTGCTGAAAATTATGAGGAAGCATAAATCTTTAGGGAAATCAGCAAAAATAAAAAGAAAAAGGAAAAAAAAAACTAAGAAGAATCGAAGATCTACTTGAGAAATCAACAAAAAAACAACATAAAATGCGGGAAAAACAACCAGAAATAATGCACGTCTGGATTTCTTGGAAAAGACAAGATATAATGACAAAATCACCACTTGAGAGCCATCTCAGGATACAAATGCAGGAAAAAAAAGCCAACATTCAGGAAAAGCCAAAAAACTCTCTAACAAAACCAACCCTCTTTACACAGACAATTCTTTTTTTTATAAAGGCCTAGATTCTCATATTTACAAGTATTCCATCCAATTAAAAAACACATAAAAATGAGAACTAACACATAAAAATTGAACTTAAACATAGCATGGACAACAATAGTGTTGACGCTCCTACGTCAACTATCATGTTATGATGCCATATTTTTTTTCTCTTTATATTGATTCTGAGCCTAGATTGTTTTTTGTAATAATCCCATTATATCACTTTTACGTTTACTTTTTTCTATTTTTTTTCTTTACAATTTTTCATTTTAACACTAATCTAACCTGAAACTATGCATTATAAAAAATATGAGTTAAAAAAATTTGACTAGCTCTATAATTGTGTGCTGCAATTACTCTATGCAATGCTGTGTATTTATGTCTCGACGAGAAGCTGACTATAGTAGAAGATTTTATAGGTGTTTTAGAAACATAACACCTGATGATTGCAATTTTTTGATGGGTTGAAGAATGTGAGGAGTCCACTTTAGATAGCGATAATGTATGAAGATTAATTTCAGAAAAAAAATTCTCCAAGAGGTTTGACATTTGGATATGAAGTTTAATATTATAATCTTATTTATTCATATTTTAATTTGCAATTTTTGTGCTATTTATTAATGTTAAGTAATGTATAACTTTAATATAATATTTTAAATTTGTGACTTTTTGTAATATTTTGAGGTTTAGTTATGCTGTTTAATTTGAATTGTTTCTAAAACTGTGCACTCACAACCAGGTGCAGAACCAAAATTTCAAAGAAGGGGGTGAAATTAAAAATTAGCTAAAATATATTACAATTAAAATTTTATCCTTTTTAAAACAAAATAGCAACTTGAATAAATAAAATGAAATAAAAATATTGAAAAAAACTTATATCATGAAGTAAAAAAAAACTATTTTAATTTGGTTGTTACGATTATACATATTGAATTGTGTATAACGCTTCTTCATGGCATTGAAATCTTTAATCATTTCTTTTATATCAAAACTCATTACACTACCTTTTTAATATATGTCATCTTTGAACGTTCAAAAAAATCATCTTTCATTTTATTTTTTAACTTTTTCTTGACAATCTTCATTGTTGAAAATACACATTTAGTAGTTGTTATTGAGATAAGCAGTGTCAAAATCAATCTAAGTAAACGATCAATAAGATAATATATGACTGATTTTCTTGGCTCGGCTAGCATTTGGTACAAATCAGAACTTTCTGAGAGATTTAAAAAAAAATTATTCTGATGAGCTTCAATTTTAAAATGTTCAAATTGAATTTTAAGTGTAGCTTCTTTTTATATATAAAGTCTTCATGATAGAATTTATTTGCAAATTAATAAATACCATCAAATTTGAATGGTCAACCTTCTCTTAACAATCTTCATAGTTAAAAATACACATTTAGTGGTTGTTATCGAGATAAACAGTGTCAAAATCAATCTAGTTAAACGACCAATAAGATAATATATGATTGATTTTCTTATATTAGCTAGCATTTGACATAAATTATAAGTTTTTGAGAGATTTAAAAAAAAAATTATTCTGATGAGCTTCAATCTTAAAATGTTATAATTAAATTTTTAAGTGTAGCTTATTTTTATGTATAAAGTCTTTATGATAGAATTTATTTGCAAGTTAATAAATAACATTAAATTTTAATGGTTGATATACATCTTGAGGATCTAATGTAGGATTGATAATTAAAATTTTATAATATTTTTCTTAAATCTATTATTCATCTCCTGTAGTTGTGTCTAAAGTGGTTATGAAAATATCAATTTTATAATGATGCTCTAATATAACAATATTTTTTTGTAATAAGAGAGTCCTCGAACTCCAAAGCAGAATTCATATATAAAGTAAATATATCATATTTTTCACAAAACAATTTCATCTTCTGGAAAAAAAATATGACAATCTTGTTTCTCTTAAATTTTGAAAAAAAAAATATTGGTTGTTGATATTAAATGCATCAAGATATTTATGATTTTTTTAATAATGCTCGATAAATATCATCTGTAATTTCTAAAATTTCTGTCATAATATGTAAAATAAAATAAATCAAATGAGATGATATTACATCAAAAGTTTCATTGGTTTCACTTGTTTGACATGATGAATTTTTTAAAGAACTTTTTTTAAAATAACAAAAATGACATCTTATATCACCAAATTATGGAGAGAACTCAAATGTGACTCTTAACATGTTTCTCTTGCACATTTTAATATACCGACTCGATTTAATCCCTTATCAATATCTAGTACATCAATTGCAATAATTGTTTAAACAATTTTTAATTGATTTTATCTTTTGCATGAAGAATAAATCAAATCAATTATAAATGTTAAATATGTGAAAATTTGACAAACTGTAATAACTATTTTTGATAAAACTACTATTGTCAAGTATGATATGTGTTAAATAATTAATATAATACGAAAAAGATATTTTTTTATGAACAAAACTTTGAACCCATTTCTTTCATCATCACTTCAAGGGGGGCAAAATTTTTATTGTTTAACTTGATATTGCATATTTATTAAAAATCTATAGGGGCAATTGCCCCCCTTGGTTCCACCATTGCTTACAATTACATTTTACAAAGGCATTTTAATCTTTATTTTAGAAACAGTCGCAACACAACAGTTTCACAGATAAACTATCCAAACAAACTGCAGCAACTTCTCCTTACAACAACTTAACATCAGTTTCTCCTGGCAGTAACTTCACAACTACTTTTTCGAACAGTTACAGTTGTTCCAAATGGGGCCTAAACGAAAATCAACATTAAAAAAATATGAAACGAAAACTTGAAGCTTTAAATAATAAGGCATCACATGAATTCATATACATTCAAGATAAATAATCTTTTTAAACAATTGAAGTTTGATTTCATGAAAGCGTCAAAAGGAAATAAATATCGACACCAAGAAAATTCAACACACCTCTTTAAATAATACATGCATAAATTCATTTTGAAGAGAAGTATAACTTTGCGAGAGGTAGATGGCTTGAAACATGCAAAACGAAAGAGGGGAAGAGGGAAATGGGCTTTAATTTTGCTATCCTCAGCACGCCGAGAACCCGATAGACTGGTTTTGTGAGTAGGAGGCTGAAAGAGCTAGTTTGCTCAGTTTGGGATTGAGATTTCGACTATCCTTCTCGACGAAGGAAGGAGATGCTGTACATTTTCACCAGTAGAAGAAGAGGCTAAGGATTTCGTGAATGTAAGAAAACCTCTTTCGACTAGATCTCTTTTCTGTAAAATGGAGAGGAAAGCCTCTACTTTTGGCTAGGGTAGTAGATGTTGATAATCCTTAGTTCGGGCATCAAGTGAGGGTCATTTTAGGTATTTAACCTCCCCTTTTTCTTGATCAAAGACAATGAAGGGTTAGGATTGAAAGGGAAAAATGGCTGGTTTTAGCTTTAATTTTATTTATTTTAAGTTTATGTTTTAATTTAATTTAATTTTATATTTATTTTAGTTTAATTTTAGGGGTATTTACACACATACCACTCAATTCATATGCATTTACATATCAATACTTATGGAGAGTGGTATATCTGTATATATTGCTTAATTTGCATTTTATTTTGTTTGATTTTAATTAATATTATCCTTTTAAACTTGTTTTAGTTTTTATTTAATTTTAATTTTGATGTTTAGATTACGTTTGGAGCTTAATTTAACCTTAAATTTAAATTTAAATTTAAATTTAATTTAAATAATGTTTGATTCTTATTTTATTTTAATTTAGGTTTATGATTAGTTTAAGTTTTAGTTGTCTTTGATTTAAGTTTGATTTATGTTATGATTTAATTTTATTGGGGTTATTTTTAAATTTACTTTAATTTAGTTTAATTTATATTTACATGAATGTTTGGTTTTAGTTTAGATTATTGATTTAGATTTAGGTTTAAGTTGTAATCTTAAGTTAAATTTTACTAATAATTAAAATTAATTTAAAATTTATATTCAATTTTATTTTAGTATTAAGTTGGATTCATTTTATGTTAAGTTAAACTTCATTAAAATTTGAGTTTGAATTTGGTTTTACTTAGATAGTTAGATTTAATTTTGGGTTGATTTTAATTTTAAATTTGTGTAAACCCAACCCAAGTTCTTCTAAACCAATCAAAGCACACTCAAGAAGACCCAGGGTCAACCCAGCCAGACCTAAACCAACTAGGCCAAGCTAGGGTCAACCGAACCTAACTTGAATCAACCAGACCGAGTCAAGACCAACCCAACCACCTAGAAGTACTAAGAATGGATCATAGGCTTAGATAGAATGGCTAGGGGTCAAGATTGAGGAAGTTGACCAAAAATGAGGTCAACATGATATTCTAGGCCAAGCACTTTTAGGAAAGTATACTAATTAAAGAAAGTAAAAAATGGGAAAACTATTTTCTACAAAAAGAAAAACAATTTTAATGCTTCTCCAAGCAAAGTAAAAAATGTGTTATTTTATCCCACATAGAATTATCTTTTTTATGAAAATCTTAAATCTTGAAATCTTGAAGTCTGCTCATGATAATTTTATTTGTCTTTTAGGTGCCTTCATCTAATTTTAGGACAATGTTCATTATAATTTTTATCTTATAACTTCTCATCTTAAAATCCAAAACTAATAATCAATGTTGAGTACTTAAATTTTCACTTAGAATGACCTTACAATCTACACTATTGACGATATATTTTTTTCATATGAAAATAATCCATTTTACTTTTAGTAGATTAATTCTTATTAATGATAATATGTTCATTTCTTTTCTTAAATAAAATATTAGCAATAATAAAATCATAAGTTAAAACAAAATTTAATATTGTTTTACCTTCATCATTAATCACTTCAAAGCGGTAGTCACCATGAATATTTCTAAAATTTTCTACAATTCTGCCAATATGTTCATTTAATTTTCCTCCAATAAAAATTATTTCTTCAAATTGTATCATATGTATTGATTCTTTTGGTAATTCCAATTTTTTTTTTTGAACATATATCTAAAGTTACTTGAGGAGTATAAACACTCATAATATTGAAAATCTTAATATCAACGTCAATTTTTAGGATTATAATTCTATCTCAAATTCTATTAATTTTTACAACTCTTATATATAATCATGCCTACACCTTGCTAGTGTGACTGCTACATGCATACCAATGTTTAAACCCTAAGCTATCAATCTACTTAACATTTTCTCCAACTCATTCAGTTTCTTGAATGCATAAGATATTTATATTTCTATGAATTATAATATCTTCTAATTCCATTAATTTACTTGTGAGAGTACCTATATTCTAAGAAGCTATACTGATATTAGTTTCATGAACTAACTTCTTTGCTCACATTTGTCCATAATATGAGAATCCTTGCTTATTTCACGCTATACCAAAGCGCTGCTGTCACGACTCTTGCACACTTTTCACTGTGTTAATGTCATGCAACACGTCACTTTCAGGGAAAGCCCTAACATTCACACAATAATTTAAAGGATTCATGTCATGATTTTTCGACAAAAAAATTATGTTGGCTGTCTACTACCTTATGCAACTCTGCACTTTTTGCATTCGGTGCTTGAGACTCGACAATGACAGTGTTAACCTTACCCTCTTTCTTATGAATAAATTGTATTAATTCGACGATTATGATATAATATCTTTCCGGTGTATAATAAATTTTGTTATGTTGCTTTTACATTATATTGGGGGTCAGCCAGGGCAAACATGCGGAATTTGCTTATTAGGCTCTCGTTGAATGTGGCTAGTTACCATTCGCTCAACATACAATCTTGCGAAGCTATCTGTTTAATAACCACTGAATAAATTCTTATGATATCGCTAATCGAAGGTACTTTTCCACTGGAAGAAGTTTAAATTCATTTCATTTGGCTTCTTAGAAATGAGGATTTGGTTGAACGGTTACATAGCCTTTTATTTGTTCTAAGAAAATCTTTTGATGCATTCACATGATGTATAATGGTTTCACATTTTTCTTATACCTTTCTATTTTTCTTTCCATGCTGAAAATAAGCTGGATTAATTTACCATACCTGAAAAGCCTGAATGTGAACTCGCCATAAGTTGACCTGAACATTCTCAACTTATCTTTAAATTAAGTACTATTGATCCATTTAATATAGACCCTTCTTATACTTTGCACGGACCTATATGTATTTTATTCCATTGATCTGATAATTCTACTATAAAGGCTGTTGTTGACAGGTTGGAGAATGGTTGGGAAGGCTTGGAGCAGTTTAACATGGATGGCCAAGAAAGAGAACCCGCTGATGTTTTTGCTGCACATGAGAAACACACAAACGGGTCACTTGGTTATAATCATTCTGTAACAGATAAGGTACTGCATGAGATGCTACCCAGTTTTGAAAATGGGACTTCAAGTAGTGGCACAAGAGGATACAAGATTGAATTCCCAGAATATGCTATTATAAATGGGTTTAAAGAGGTGGGCCTCTTCTTCTTCCGGTTGATATTTTATTATAACTAAAATTTGAAACCTGATGCACATTTCTATTTGTGTTGCGTGGAGAACAGAAGATTCAAGATGATCAAGCAGATCTATTACACCCTCCTGAAAAGCAAGAGGTTAGATATTAGTGTTTGTTTATTTATTTCTTATGCTTATGAATATAGGTAATTCCTGAGTATGAAATGGATGGGAAGTTCATTTCAGCCGTAGATCATGTAAATCATCAACAAATAAAGTTCAATTATTTTCAGGAAAAAAAAAATGAAGTTCAATTGAAAGAGTGGATAAAACTTTCAAACCTTCAAATTTAACACTTTGAACATGTAAAGGTTTATGAAAGCTCCGGGGAATCCATCTTTGCATAGAAGGCTGCACATACAAAACATTCCATGCACAATACAATACATAATTCTGTTTTCAAAATGCAATTCATTTTTTTTTTCAGTTAAACCATACGTCACATATTTTTAAGATTACGACATAGAAGGTTAGGCGTGGAAGGGAACAGGGAGCAGCTCAGAAGGGAGGATAGTGGAAACTGGAAAATTTATTATAAAGAAACTGCAAGAAGAAGCTTCTGTAGAAAACACAGTATAAAGATTTTGAAGTTTTTGTGGAAGTAGATATTGTTTATGATTAGTCTGCATTTGTTTAAGTGAACTCTCCTTGCATTTTTTAAGTACTAAATATCCTCAGAAACTCTTGCATCTTGGAAGATATTTTGAATGTTGAAAATCTTCTCTATCTTGATGGAATTTGAATTTCTTAGGGACAATTTTTCTTCAAGCTTATGTATTATATATATGAATTCACGAAACACATGTTGATCTTTCCGCCAGGAAAATAGCCCTGTACTTAATTAAGCTATTTGTAGATTCAAAGTCAATGTTCATTCTTTGCTAGAGTACCTAGCAAATAATGTTGTTCTATTCCTTCATAAAAGCATTTGTTGCGTCATCAGTGCTTTATTGTTTTGTTGGGCTATCTTTTAATGATAAGTATTTATTAATACCACTCAATTGGATTGCCTTGAAATGCAGATTCTTTTGTACAGTCTTTATAGTCTATGTATGGGTCATTTTGATATTATGCTTGACGGTATTCTAAGTTTTGATTTCTTACGTCTTTTTCGTGAATATAACTGTATTTGCTTCATCTTGTAATTTCTTCTCAAGAATGCAAAATTGTTCCTTTGTGTTTTAGGAATTGCTGCAAACGGCATTTAGTACCAAAATGCCTTACTGATTATAGTAATCTGTTTTTATCTTTTCATGTTTATATGATGGATGCATATTTCCAGGACATAAAAGAGAGAGAGTGGAACATGTGGGACTTTGATGACCTGAACATCTCTTCTTATGCTAATGGCAAGGAAAATCTTAATGGAATATCTGAGGATCATACTGAGCATAATACAGGAGCTGGAAAGATGGATTATTCAACTATTGCTCCTGCTGGCATCATACAGAATCTGTACGAGAAAACTTGTAGTCCTCGTGCTGTTCTTCCTTCTCAAAATACGATCAATAATGGGGAGGAAATAGATCAACTCGGGAACTCATCTGCTTATGTTAATGGCGATATTGATTTTGATCAGCTTGACTGGCAATTTCAAAATGCTGTTGAGACCAGAGAAGCTAAAATTTTTGGCGCCTATGAATCAGGTGAAGGTCCAGCCAATGCATCAACATCCTACAGTTTAGTTGACCTTTATTGTAGATTGAAAGAAGAGTCTCTTTCTTTGATAGTTCATCATCTTGTTACTCTAAAGGTGTGTATGTATGATAAGAACATTAGACGCTGTTTCATGTTGTGTTAATTATAAAGATAATTTGATGTTCAAGTTTCTATAGGTTCCTGCTCTTCCTGGGGTAATGCCTGAAGTAGAGAAGATCAACGAGGAAATTCAGGTGCGTTAACTATCAACTTGTATGGTAAAGATGCCTGCACAATTAGTTGTTCGAAGCATTTGGCATTTAATATTTAGGCTGTGAACTGATAGAATTAGCTTTTGGATGACAAACTGCTATTGCCCCCAAACTCTCAATAATCATATAATACATTTTAGAGTGATATTGTATAGGTGAGTAGTATTTTCTGGATATAAAGTAATTATATAGTTGACTTCTATTGTCATACAGTGTCTTCCTCAGGAATTTTTATTCTGTACGTGCAACGTAGGAAGGCTTGCAAACGATACCCAATAAGAATCTGCCACGTGGAATCCGGCCCCACTACTATTATTTATGTTAAAAACTCTATTTTTTTACGCTCGACCCGTCCTGAACCTCATTTTTCCGGAAAATTGAATGCATAAGGCTCTTTCTCGGTTTCCCCCCACTTTCGCACTTTAGGGTTTTGAGCTGCCAAAATGGATTACTCTGTCGACGAAGACAACGACAACCACTTCTAGATCCAAGTGAGTTTAGCATCGTTCAAAATGTTTTCGACGAAGACAACAACAACGACTTCTAGATCCAAGTGAGTTTAGCTTCGTGGAGAATGTTTTTTTTATCTTAAAGACATTGTTGCGGTTTGGGTTCTAGCGTTTGTGCGAGTTTTATTTTTTGATTTTATGGATACTTTCAGCATTTGTCTGAATTTACCAGAGGTTAATTAGTTGATTTAATAGTATTACTTTAATTTTTTATCGGAGGTATAGTTCTGGCATTTGTCTCATTGCTTGTGTTTAACAATTTGTTTTTCTGGGTTTATCGGAGTTTTACTTTAGTGGTTTTCATTTTATTCGAAGTTGTTGTTGTTGTAACTGTTTATATGCTGATATTTAGGCCGGGGTAATGGTTTATACTGTTACCGCGATATTATCTTGGCAGTATTCTCGTGTTATTTTTGTTAATGAGGGATGTTGGTGTTATTGTGGGGCTATTGTGGTATTATTATGATTTTATTATTGTGTCATTTTACTGTTGAAGAAAGTTTTTTTGCTGCGGTTTTATGGTTTTATTATTGTGTGAATATGATGTTATTGTTTTTGCTGTTTTAATAGACTCACTTGTTTTACTATAGTCTTCTTATTTGTAAATTTTTTTTTCTCTTTGGAGCATTGTATTTCTACAACTTAAACCATTGCATGCAGGAAAGGAGGAAGTCAGGCGAACAAGTCAAATACTGTTTTTTGAACCATTTGACACAAATTTGTGAGCAATGAGATAGAGTTATTTATTAACTTATTGAAAGCTTGGTCAGAATCATGAAGAAGCTGAAAATTGTAATATATGTAATATTCATTTTAGTTGAGGGAGAGTTTCCTGATTTCTCGAAGGTAATGAGATAGAGTTATTTAGTGATTCAGATAATCTTAATTGATAAATAATCGAAAAATCATTCGCATCAATGATCAAAGGTTGATTGAGCGGAAGTTTCAGGCGGTCCGCACATCTAAAGTTGATCGAGTTATGTAATCTGATGCCAATGTCAAAGATGTGATTTGTATCAAGTAAGTCGTAACGAGCTTGCTAAATTGTGGAAATAGAATAAAATGTAATTGTAAGTTTTGATGTTATGGACTTCTTAAGTCTGATGTGAATGGTGTTCCGTCAGGTGAACCAGTTGGAACACCAATCACATGAGACTTAAGAAGTGCAGAATAACATAACTTGCAATAACATTTTATTTTGTTTCCACAATTTAGCAAACCCATTACCTGAATTACTTGATACAAATCACATCACCTGCATTGTCATCAGATTATATAAATCGATCAATTTTAGAGGTGCAAACAGCCTGAAACTTCCTCTCAATCAACCTTTGATCATTGATGTGAATGATTTTTCGACTGCTTATCAATCAAGATTATCTGAATCACTAAATAACTCTATCTCATTGCCTCCTAGCAATCATGAAACTCTCCCTTCAACTAAAATGAATATTAAATATATTACAATTTTCAGCTTCTTCACTGATTCTGACCAAACCCTCAATGAGTAATTAAATAACTTTGATCTCATTGCCCACAAATTTAACAAACAGAGTTGGAGCTGAATCTACAAGCCAACGATCCAAACTCCCCTTTGCCGCATACTATGTATTAAATAGTGGTTATTGTTATATGTATCGTTATGTTTATTCGACTGTCTGTAATATTGTGGTATTATTAGTGAATTATTTGAGTATTATTGATCTATTTTTCGTTATGTAGTATTATTGTTTTATTGCGGAGTGATTGATGTATTATTAACTTATCTGTTTATTAACATCGACGTGATGTATTATTATGGTATTATTCGAGTCTTGTTGTGTTGACATTAATGTGATTAGCTCCGCGGTAATTTTTTTAGTGCCCTGCGGTGTTATTGTGGTATTATTATTATTTTATTATGTTTTTATTTAGTGGAGTATTAGTATGGTTGTATTATGGTAACATTAGAGGGTTCCTTTAAATTTAAAATTTTTTTATCAGGTGGGACCCGGCTGTACTCCCGTCCGATACCTCCGGAATTAATTGAACGAACATAATACAAAACGTCTATCAAAAAAGAACTCCGAAGGAAAACCGACAGGTGCACCACCTCTTTTGCCATTCGCCATCTGTTTAGGGTTTCGAGTCTTCGTTTGCCGGTCGAAATACATTCCTCAGTTCACCGCTAAAGTTCAGCTGATCAAGATGGAAGCCGATTCTGTTCCCCATCATAAAATTTCCTTCTTATTCTTCTTTGGTTGAATCTGGTGCATGTCCATGCTATTGCTTCGTAACATCTTAATTGGTTGGTCATGATTTGCGCATCAAAACTTTTTTATGCAATAATATCATTGGTTTCAATTATTTATCCTCATCATTTTTTCAAGATTATGTGTTAGTCTGGTATGTTCACACACTCTTGATTTCAATATAATGTCATGCTAGATTAATCTTAAACTTTGGTAAGTTCACACATTCTTCATTGGCTATTATCTTGGAGTTGATTTTAATAGTTGTATTTAGTTATTTGATAATTCTATAATTGTGTGTTATACTTTAGGGGCATTTACATGCATACCCACCCAACTCCTTTCTATTTACATATCTAACACTTTATCTTTACTTTTTACATTTATAACACCCAAATCTTTCATATCACATAAAAAAATTCTAGTATTTTGACTTTAAAAAGTAAAATACACTTTTTACGCATAGGTGAGATCACATGTAAGTACAAATTGAAGTTTATGTACATATGTAAATTTTTTGGAATTGAGTGGTATGTGTCACGACCCAACCTGGCGGCTTAGAATTGTTCAAGTCGGGTACGGATGGTCGGACGGTGAAAATCATTTTTTTATATTCATTTTCTATAATTGACGTTTAACAAATGAAAGAGTCACTGAAAAAAATAAATTAAATCAAAGCAGTTATAAATTTACCTTAGGTTAGGTTATCTGTGTCTTCTATAAACATTTGATTTTCTTCTATTGCTCATCTTTTAATGAAATGATTTATCCTATAATATTATCTAAAACAACAGGAAGCTAAAAATTATCAGTGAGTACACTTCTAAATCACAATAACGTAACAAAAATGAAACAATATGCATATGCGTTAAAATTTTATTAAATTGGTATAAAAGTATTTGATAATTTATAAATATGATTGATAATGATGTTTCATAACATTCAATGGCTTTTTCTATATCAATAACATGTTTATATCATTTAATATTTGTACAACCGTCTCAAGAACACCATATAAAATTGTTACCATTTAAGGTATTTCAATATCAAATTTTTTTTTTTTCATTTACGTGCACGTATACTTTACTATTCCTCCATTATTACCATAAAAGGGCAAATTTCTTTATAGCCAAGTATGCACATGCAATCAGTTTATGTAGTTTATAACATTAGTCTATTTCATTCAATTCAATATATTTTATATTCATTTACATAATGCACGTAGCATTTCTAAAATATAAATTTGTCACAATCATATGACCAACATCTAAAAATGCATTTAAATCACAGTATAATGCGATCAAGTTTCAATAATAATCAATGGATTCAATTTAGAAGAAACAAAATCTACTATAACTTGAAAGTAAGTACTCATTTTGATTTCAACTTAAGAAATGATCCCTTTCAAAACTTTTTCTTTCAAAGCTTCAATTTTCTCACCTCGTTATATTTCATAATATCCAAACATTAATATGTAGCAATTTATAATTAAATTGACTAAAAGATTACCAAATAAAGACTAATCTAACCTCTTTCACTTTTTCTTTTGCATAATCCAATCTTACTGATCCTTTAATTCAATTCTGGCCTTCGTTCTCTCATTGTTTGGCTTTGCAAATGCGCTCGAGGTCAGTTACTACTGAACTCGTCTCCTCCCTAGGTGCTCGATCCCTCTCCTTCGAGATCGATTTTCCTTTTGATGCAGAACTCGTCTTGTCTCTCTCTCGAGCCACTCAATGATCAACATGCAGGTACTCCTTCAGTCTCCTCCCACTCGCTCAAATTCTGATTTTTTTTTTGCCTCTGTCATTCAGTTCCTTCTTTCAATCTTCTTTGTCTCTTCTTAAAATATCGCAAGCACCCTCTCATACTTGACTCCTTTCTGCTCTATAAGACTCCTATGTAAGAGCGGTGTTGGGTTAATAGTGGGCGTTACAGTATGTAAGTAAATTTTTCTATACTTTAAGGTCTCCTATGATTCTGTAATCTGAGAACTGTATCTATGATTTGAATCGTCAGCACTGTATCTAAAGAGGCAGATATCCGTCATTCCATTCATTCTTTTGTTCAGAATCTTAGCGAGCTTTATTAAGTGTATTTGCTTACTGGTCAGGGTTGTTCTTTGATATCTAATTATCTTTAGAAAGGTGTTAGACTCATGCTCTAAAACTATTAAATTTAGGGACATTTACATACATACCACCAATTCCTATGTATTTTCATATCTAATATCTGAACTTTGCCTTTTAGATCTGTATCACCCAAATCTTTCATGTCACATATCACCAACTAAAATTTTAAAAAGTGAAATACATTTTTTATGCATAAATAAGGTGGTATGTGAGTAAAAGCGGAGGTTTAGTTGTCAGATATGTAAATACATATGAATTGAGTGGTATGTATGTAAATCTTCCATAAATTTAATGTGCAATTATTCCTTGATAGGCTAGTTGCATCTTTACTTGTATTTGTTGGTTCAGACTTTCTCGTGCCACTGAACTGACTCTCTCCCGCAATTTGTTTGGTTCCATCTTTCACCTAATCCTAAGTTGTCGTCGTGTTGATCTTAATATTTTTTCTTTCTACAACTGTCCTTATAAATGCATGATGTCCTCAACAGATCTCATAAGAATTTGTCATAAAGTTTCATTGAGATTCTGTTTATAACCTTTCCTAATTAATCCTTACTAATGCGATGTCATCCCATAATAATGACCCGATATTAATCATTCAAACAAATCTAATTAATCAGAATCCTGTTATAACTCGGTTCTTTAAGATATTTTTATTTGAAAGTTTGGCAGCATAAGCTGAATATTATCATTTTCTTAAAGATATTCTGTTATATCTTCTCCACAGTTAGTGTTCTATGACTTCACTTTCTGCTTATGCATCTAATATTTTGTCCTCTATATTAAACTAATTTTTATTAGCCTCAACATTTGGTTTTGCTGAGCAAATTTATTTTTCTCCATGGCCAGGAAGTTTATGGAAATTTGCAAGAAATGATTGCCTCAAAGGATGCTTGCATTGGCGAGCAAATAACAGACCGCTTCAAGAGACTACTCAATGTGACGAGAACATCAAATTTTGAAAAAGTTGAACAAGAATGTCATCTATCAGAAAGATTACTTGCAGTATGTTCCCTTTTAAGTTTTTTATTGTGCCGTATGTCGAGGAAAATCATAATTTTGCAGTACACAATATTAACATATTTAATCAATGTGACATGAACATCAAATTAAATCATAGTTTTTAATTGTGCATATATATATATATTGCCCAGAGGCTAATATATTAAATAAAAAGAAGGGTACACATAGGTTTTGTGGAAGATCCCAAACATGACACCCAACCCACACAAAACCACCAAATCTAATGGTTCCAAATAAAAGAGAAAATACAACAAAATACATAAGAGATCTAAATAAAAAACTAAAAAATGCCAAAATTAGAGTATCAGGTAGCTGGAGAGCGACCCGATTTTGTCTCGCCTCTGCCTCTAGTTCTAGAGAAGAAGCCAGCTAATAAATTGGTCAGTGAGTGCCAGTCGTCCTCCGTTCTTTTTCTTCCTCGTATAGACCTGCCATTCCTCATCCGAAGATTGGCTTGCCTGATCAGCAGAATGGTCTGAAGTGTGCAGGATATGTGTAGGTTGTTGAACATTAGAAGCAACTACTTGTTGTACCAGCTGATCTTCTATTGGGTCGAAGCAATACTATCGTGTGTCTTGACGTGTAAGTGGGTCCTTTTCTTCAATAACAGTAAGTGGTATCAATACATTTGGATCTGTACTTGTAGTAAGGTGTTCTTCATCTGAAATTGTGATGTTGGAAAGATGATCGGATTGGACCTTCTCAGCAAAGATGGTAGGTGACTGATCTTTAGCGGCATTCGATCTTAGATGAGAATGCAAGCGATAGCAAATAGTAGAACTGTGACCAAACATACTACAATGAGAGCAATAAGGAGGATGTGGTTCTATCTCAACATTTTGCCAATACCCGTTGTGAATAGTGTCAATCCATATATCATCCGGAGTTGGTTAAGTGATATCTCTCTCAAACTAACACAGAAGCCACAGAGGGTCTGGTAACAGCAAATGTAGGACTATCCACATTGAGAGGCTTACCGTAAGCAATTGCTAAAGAGTAGAAGATTTCCATGTTGAACATATGTAATTTTAACCCTGGAAACTTTATCCAAACTGGAATGATAGATGACTCCGCTTTTGGATCAAAATCGACTATCCACTTCGAAATTTTCATAAAACGATTGTCAATCTTGATATTTTTTCGAGAGAAAATGCGAGTGTAATCGACATCATGAGATAGCTGAATAAATATATGTGGACCATCTAGCAGACCAATGTCCAACTGCCCAATAGTTTCATGGCATCAAATTCTTTCCTAATGATCTCCAGTTTTGGAAGACCATAAAGGAATTTCCTCACTAGAGCAAAACGCCAAGAGGACGCTAGAGTACCAGTTTCAACCTCAGTGAGAATAAGTGAAGGCTTCCCATTTTTTTCCATGTTTTTTAATAAAACTGTGATCACCGCCACCTTTAATAGCCTCGTGGTACGATTGTGGAACATTGCAGGACTTACCGATAGTAAGAGCAGACTTTGAACCTGAAGGAGGGGCACAAGCAGGACTAGGCAAGTCGCCGGTAAGGGCATTTGCATAGGATCGGAGCGTCGAGGCCATCTCCCTCACAAGATAAGCAAGGAAGCTGTTGGCGCTGTCGGGCTCGGTTCGTCTGGAGCAAAGCTGCGTACAAGAGGTGTTGCCGACTGCACAGAACTATCACAACTTGACCGCAAGACGACCGCGCACAGACTGACGACGAAAGCAGAGGCAACGTCTGTCGTCGTCTACGAGTGTGCAATCAACGTCGTCGAAGCTTGTGAAAGAGATGACGAAGCTTTTCAAAAATAGAGGAGCGAAAAAATGTCGTAGCAGAGGCTAGGGTTT
>NEWO01000152.1:335867-417372 GCA_003013225.1 Phalaenopsis aphrodite | reverse complement strand
CAAAGGAAGAGAGCTCCCATTCTAATTTCAGAACATCAAACTTGGTCGGCCCATTCCATTCTCCTGTTGCCACCCCACATCACCCTATTCCTCCGCGCCGCGCCCCAACCCCACCTCTGCCTTGTCCCCTAAGCTTGCTCGCAATCATTTTGCACCACCAATAAAACCAGCCACCACTGCGTTGGTCGGAGCTCCTTCCATCCTCTTCCCATCTTCCCTGCTAACCCTAGCTATCAGATCCATGTCGGCCTCTGCTACTCCCCCGAAGTTCATCGGCCGCTCGGGCGTCCGCATCGTCGTAGTCGGCGATCAGGGTACCGGCAAGTCAAGCCTCATCATCGCCGTTGCCACTGAGTCATTCCCGGAAAGCGCTCCCAACGTGTTACCTCCTACCCGTCTCCCTGCTGATTACTACCCCGATCGCGTCCCCCTCACCATCATCGATACTTCTTCCAGGTAGGTGTCTCGGAACCCTAGTTTTCAGATTTTGTATCATTTATTTTGATGATTTTGGTTTCTTTTTATGTTTTTTTTTTTTTTCTCAGCCCAGCAAACAAGGCGACTCTTGTAGCGGAATGCCAGGCTGCCGATGTGATTGTGCTTACGTACGCTTGTGATAGGCCGGCGTCGCTTGATCGTTTGAGTTCGTACTGGCTTCCGGAGCTTCGACGCTTGGAGGTTCGGTTATTGCATGAATCAGATGTTCTGTTTTTTTTTTTTTTGTGTAGATGTGATTGTTCTAATATTTTGTGCTTGATATTTAGGTGAAAGTGCCTGTGATTGTGGTAGGATGTAAGTTGGATTTGCGGGATGAGCAACAGTCAAGCCTTGATCAAGTAATGTCGCCAATTATGCAGCAGTTTCGGGAGATAGAGACCTGTATTGAGTGTTCTTCTCTCAGGCAGATTCAGGTATAAATGCTTAGCTCGCTTATTGCTGTTTATTCGTTGATTGTTTGTTAGCTGCTAGGCCATTATGGACGGATACTCATTCTGTTTCTGTCAACTTGTTTGATGATGATTTTGTTTTGCAGTATGCTAATTTAGAAGAACGAGGATCTCTAGGATATGTTTCGTGGATGTTATTTATGTTGATTCATTGCTTTTTTTGAAGTTGTGAAATCATTATAGACAGATCCGGTTGTTCTGCTAATATCACCATGTTTGGCACTGTTCTATGTTTTGCATGCTTGCAACGTCAATGGCCGAGGATTTTTAGGTTGTTGACGTATTCCATTAGCAGACTTCATAGTTTTTGTCTGCCTTACTAAAAGGAACATGATATGCTCAGTGTAGATGTTATCATCTGTTATTTTATTTTGGTATCGTGCAAGCTTATTAAATGAGTAGTGCCAAATTGGCACCATGTAGTCCTCGACTATTTACATGGTGCCATTTTAGTCCCAGAGTTTATAGAAGTGCCAAAATAGACCCACTATTTTAAAAATGAGCTCTAATAGTCCTCCATGGAGACTGTTTCATCCCCAATTTAAAGAAACTTGGAGCTATTTTGGCACTTCTATGAATTCTGGGACTAAAACGGCCTCATGTAAATAGTCGGGGACTATTTTGGCACTTCACTTCTTATTAAATATATTCATTTTGGCGAAAAGAAGGATGTCTTTGTGTGATATTGCTGCAGCTTGCTTTTTTCATGTGATTATCAGCATCTCAGTGTGTAAGCATGTTTTCTTACTTCATCTCCCCTAAATGGCCCATTTTGTTTTTGCTGCTTTTGCTTTTAAGGTTTTCTTCAATATCCTTATAAGTATGGCTTTAACTATGCTTTCATCTAGGTTCCCGAGGTCTTCTATTATGCTCAGAAAGCAGTGTTGCATCCTACTTCGCCACTTTTTGACCAAGAAACACAATCTTTGAAGTCTAGATGTGTGAGAGCTTTAAAGAGGATATTTATTTTATGCGACCATGATAGAGATGGTGCCCTGAGTGATGCCGAATTGAATGATTTTCAGGTTTTGTTTTATTTGTTTTGTTATATATTGTCCCAATTTCAACTGTTTCATAAAATAAACAGGTTAATCTTGACATGATTCTACTTTTTTTTTTTTTCAGGTTAGATGTTTTAATGCTCCTCTCCAACCTTCTGAAATTGCTGGTGTCCAAAAGGTTGTACAGGAGAAAATGCCTGAAGGTGTCAACGAGCATGGCCTTACCTTGACTGGGTTTCTTTTTCTTCATGCCCTTTTTATTGAAAAAGGCCGTCTTGAAACAACTTGGACAGTTTTGAGAAAATTTGGATATGATGATGATCTAAAACTTAGGGACGATCTTCTTCCACCAATATTTAAGCGAGCGGCTGATCAGGTTTTTTTGCTTACATCTTACTTGTAATTTAATCGTCTCCATGTGTCGTACATAATTCAAATTAACATTTATTAAAAACTTCCTTGGTCATATTAAAAAAATATTTATTTAATTGTGTCCAAGTTCCTTTTTTTATTAAACTTACCATTTTGCCTTAGTTATTATGAAGTGTTAAATTTGGCTTTCAATTGAAACCTAGTTATCATATTGTAACACTAACTTTTTTATTTTTCAATATGGTTTAACGTATTGTAATGGAAGTGCCAAGTTGAGTCTCAATACTGAAATGTAGGGATCATTGCATCGCCTCTAGTCCATGGATGCTGATCATTAGATGTTTTTTCTGCTAAATTAGTGTAAACCAAATAGTTTATGAAATGCATATGCTTTTTTATTGGGTGATTTTGTAAATTAGTGATCCTCTATTATCAATTTGTTCTTACGTGTAACTCTCTTAGAAAGCTGTTGATGTAATTAGTTGCTCATAAGGGTAGAGCAGGAAGCAAACTAATTAGGGTTTGGACCTTAATGCACAAGAATATGACAATGCTCTATAGCTCGAAATATCATTCTTTGTTTAAGAATAGGCACTGCACAAATCAGCGTGTGTGATCCGTAAGGAAAATTAATATGATTGAAATTTTTGAAGAAGAGTTGAGTGAATAATCTTCTTGAAACTATTTTTTCTCTATAAAATTAATTTATTATCTGCAGATAATGCATATAAAAACAATTTTATTCTCTCCATCCATGTTTAAATAACATTCTGTTATTGTTTTACACTCGTACTTTGTAATCTGACTGAAAATAACTATTATTTTCTTAATAAATAGAAAAACTTGAATAGATCTTCCTAATTGCCTCCTTTAAATTTATCATGTAGCCAGACAAATTATAAATCATTATGTTAACTTTGAATCCTTTAAAATTTTAATATAAATTATACCTTTTCATTTATTTCATTTTATGAGACTTGGTATTCGCTTTAATTATTTATGTTTTGATAGCCTGGGGATCAAGTAAGATGCTGTTATAACACAACGAAGAGCTGAATAATGGACATGCTACGAAGTTTGATATAAACCACCTTACCTAATGCCATCAATGAGGGTTTGGGTCTGCAAAATTTTAATATAAATCATACCTTTTCATTTATTTCATTTTATGAGACTTGGTATTCGCGTTAATCATTTATGTTTTGATAGCCTGGGGATCAAGTAAGATGCTGTTATAACACAACGAATAGCTGAATAATGGGCATGCTACGAAGTTTGATATAAACCACCTTACCTAATGCCATCAATGAGGGTTTGGGATTGTCCTTTATTTTTGTTGATTGCTGCGATATGTTTCTCTCCTGTCATTGAATGACAGCACTTAGCTGTTAACGCTTATTTTTGAACTGTTTCGGTATACTAAAATTTCACTCTGACGTTCTAAGATAATATCAATTGTTGTCACATATGAATGAGTCGTTCCTTTATGTCTGCTTTTTTGTTTCAATGTTTTGTCCTGCTGCATTTTTTAGTTCAGTTTAACATAAATTGATTGTCTTTTTTTTAACCTTAGTTTGGCAAATGATCATTCCTTTCAGATAATTTTTTTTTATATTTCATGAACTAATCATTTATCTTTCCTATTTTTTCAGGGTGTCGAGCTAGCCAATGAAGCTATAGAGTTCTTGAGAGGGATCTTCTTGATGTTTGACTCCGACAATGTATGGTCTTCTTTTTCCAAAATTTATATATTTGTCTGGCTACATGAAATAAATTTATTGTCTTCTTTTTCATAATTATTATACCTTTTCATTTATGTCATTTTATTCAAGTCATACAAGATGAGGTTCCGACAATGTATGGTCTTCTTTTTCATTTATTTCATCTATTCAAGTTAATATGTTAATTTATAAATTGACTTCTTGAGACTGGTGGGCTTGAGCCTTGGGCTTTGTTCTTGCAGAACCTTATCTTGTTCTCTTGGAGTCACCTCCTACAGTGCGCAGTTTGATTCTCTCCTCCTTGTAGGATGTTATTCTGTATTATCAGTATAGTTTTAGATTCATCATTGTCATTGATTCCTGCATGGCTCATCTCTTTTTCATCAAAATCGTTCGTTCCAAAGTTCCCCTTCTAGGCTTCTTTTTCCAAAGGAGGGTTATGAAGCCAGACAACTATAGCAAAGATTTTATTTTTCTCCACTTTTGTATGCTATTATCTTCTTTCATCTACCCTTGTAGATCATGGATTCTTCTTTTTTCTTGCTAATGCTCATGCTCCATAAAAATTATAAAGGAACAGGAAAACATTTGACAAAGTCTTAAAGATAGTTTACTGTTGATATAATTTAAGCCCGAGGTATCATCCTGCTTCACGATAATATAAAAAAAAATTTTGTTAATGAAAAAAGTTATTTTTATCTTCTGTCATGATTATGTTCGTTTGTTATGTTTATTGTGTTTTTGCATATTGGCTTGTTTGTGTTTTGTTAAAAAAGTAACATGTTGTGAGCATTTAAGAAAAATTATACTTCCTCAGTAATTTTCTAGCATGTCTATGCCTGATTATATTGATCAAACATTTGCAATTCCTAAAGAAACCAGGCCAATCAACCTTGATATTGAAGTGGTGAGTGTGGAAGATGATGCTACCGAATTCCAATTGCTAAAAATAAGGAGATGACATTTGTAGTTTGGAATGAATTTACAAAAGTCATTCTTTTTTATGGTCCGAGCAATGCATAAGTTAGATAATGCACTATATATGTTGATCAATGAGAAACCTCTTTCAATATTGGAAGAGTTTGTTTTTAATTTAGTTTTAAATTTAATATCTTTATTCTTTAAAACCTATTTAGAAAAGTACCGCTAAGACTAAAAGGAAAATTTTATAAGACGGTGGTGAGACCTGCAATGCTCTATGGCGCGGAATGTTGGCCTTTAAAAGAGAAGCATAATAATAAGTTAAGTGTTGACGAGATGAGAATGATTAGGTGGATGAGTGGCTTTACACTTAGAGACAAAATGCGGAATGAATATATTCGTGATAGGGTTGGTGTAGCTCCTGTGACAGACAAAATTGGAGAAAGTCGTCTTAGATGGTTTGGTCACATTAAACGTCGACCATCTGATGATCCGATTAGGAGAGTAGATTTTTTAGATTCGACTTGTGTTAAGAAAGGTAGAGATAGACCTAGGAAGACTTGGGCTTATTGTATTAAAAATGATCTTAATTTACTAGAACTAAATGAAAATATGACACTAAATAGGAAGCAATGGAGGAAAAGGATTCATGTAGCCGACCCCACGTAGTGGGATTAAGGCTTTGTTGTTGTTGTTGTTGTATTCTTTAAAACCTATTTATGGGCTATTGCTAGGAAACATGAGTTTAAAACATTGCACGCATCAAATATAATCTTAGTTTTCAATCCCCTCATTTTTTATATCAATCTTAGGCTATGTTATGCCATTTGTTTATTACATTACAGTAAATTCTGAACTTATTTTTTGCTTCAATATAGACTGGCCACATTGCTTACAGAGAATGTTCCACAGAACCCTTGCACACTTCTAACTGTTAATCTGGCATGTTGGGTTTAGGGAATATCGTAGTAGCAAAAACCATTAAATGATGTTTCATTTCAGAAATTTTGGTTCATGTTTCAAATCTGCAAGTTTATTTCCGTCCGAGCTCAGCTTTAATAGCATTAGTTTTAAGCTGTTTCCCAAAAGCTGCAAGCTTCTAGATTACAGCCTAGGTTTCATTTATATGCGATTATGCCATGAAGTTGGATTACTTTACTTGAATAAGGTCGACTAAAGACAAGGTGACTTCCAAAACTTGTGACCTATGCAAGCTTATACGTGAAATCTGGGAATATACTTTCATTTCTAATCATATTGAACTTATTTTATTTATTTTCTTTATATTTGCTCTTAATATGGTTGAATTCAAAGATTGTCAATGTACCTGAGTGGATTATCACACTGAAAATGTTTTCTCCTTTCAAATGAAAAACTAATTAGAGCATTTTTTTAAATTAATGATTATTTTCTGCGTCCCTTGTTTAACTACATCATATAAATATTCTGGCAGGATGGGGCTTTGCAACCTGGTGACATTGAAGATCTGTTTTCAACAGCCCCTGAGAGGTGATCCATTGTTGTTTTCTTTTTTCAAATGATTTTTGTGATCATTCCTTTTTTATTTATGAAACAATTTTCATCTTTTCATCGTCCTTGTTTATGCACAAGTTATTTAGGTTTGGTTTCTGCCATAATAAAATTCGGCATAGGTTTTTGTGGTGGTTGTCAATCCAAACCTATCCTCTACCTTTCTCTTCTTTGTTTGAACTAGCACAACCTTGTTTTTATTTTCTTAAATATTTTTTTGATTACATGTTTTCACATGATGATTTTCTTTTCAGTTACTTGGTGCTCGAGATGGTCATACTTGTATTAGCTCTTTTATCTTCGTTATCGGCTGTGGCAACAGCTGCCATCTTATTTCACTTGCTTTATCTCTATCATTTTAATGATCATAGCTTACAAAAAAAGAGTGTTGCTGCAACTATCTAGGATTATTATAATAATGATCATCTCTAAATGTCTGTGCATGCTACATTGTTGGACACCCCTGGTACGTTACGAACAGCTGGAGGCTTGTGACGATGGGAGACATTTGATACATTTCCTTCACTTTTTTTTAGTTTTTATTCTATGTTTTTTTTTAAAATCCATAGATCTCACAATCGATTGCAAAGCAGGAAAAGACTGTTTGTATGCATGCCACTAAATAGTCATCAAGTTCCCTCATCTGAAAAAAAAAAATCGGAGAAGATTAAGCTAAAATAATTTTTTGTGAATAGGAGGTGGGGCTTTGTCCTTCTAATTTTTTTACTGTGATGGCACAGTGCAATAATGAAGTTACCAAATGTTCTTGGTACTGCATCTGTTTTTCTTGTGAGATAAGCATAAGCCATTGGACTTTAGGAGTTGATTATTTTGCTGGTGTAATAATTTTGGTTTATATATATATATATATATTTGTATATATATATATATATTTGTGTGTATATATATATATATATATATATATATATATATGGGCGTCTGCATCTACGTCGACGTTCACACTCCCTGTCGCGGCTCATGTCGCGATAGCTCTGCTGCTCGCGTCGCTGTCTTCCTCTGTCGCTATCGTTCCTTTGCTCGACGTCGACGTTCACACCTGCTCTGCTCGACGTCGTCGTCTTCCACGCTTCTATCGCTCGCAGCTATAGTCTGCGCCTGATTCTTCTGTTTCGGCGCTGCTCCTGCTTCTGCGCCTGACAGCTCCTCTGTCTTTCAGCAACCTCGCAACAGTTTACCGCCGACAGCCTCTGATGGCGTTTCCTTCTTCTTTGGTTAAGTCGGACAAAGTCTCATTTGCTCGCGTGGTGGAGTCCACAGTGGTTTTCTCCTCAAGTTATAAGAAATGTCGTGAGGGTACAGATGATTGTTCTTTTATTAAGAAAGGAAGTAGGAAATGAGTAAAATAAATAATATTTTCTCTGAAACAAAAATTTCTACCCTTACGGAAGGGAACACCCTTCTATGGGTGTGATTAGAAAGAGTGTTGATGATCTTAAGCTAGTAAACAAGTGGAAAGTGAGACTCATGAATGAGAGACATGTGTTGATCCAACTAACAGTGACTGAAAACTGCACCAGAATTTTCTCGAAGAAATATCTTAATATCGAAGACAAATCAATGAAGCTACTCAAGTGGACTCCTAATTTTGACTCGAAGCATGAAACTCCCACTATACCGGTATGGTTTAATTTACTTGGTCTCAAGCTGCAATTTTTTCACTATCAGATTCTCTACTCTATTGGGGTCATCCTTGGGGATCCTTTGAAACTAGATTTGCCTACTTTTAACCTAACCAGACCCTTGATGGCCAGAAAACTTGTGGAAAGAGATATTAACTGAAGTTTTGCTGGGCACAACTTATAATGATTATTGGCAACAAATCGTCATGGAACACAAACTCCCATATTGTACCTACTGTAAGATGTTTGGTCATATCCTTGCTAAATGCCACAAGCTTCATCATATTTTGAAATTTAAGGTTCAAGTGAATAAGGAGGGGTCTAACTCCACTGCTGTGGACATTTTAGTTCCACCTGAGGAGGATACTACCAGATAGGAGGTGTCTGATGCGCTTGAGGATCCTCCCTATGACACTCCTGTTACTGTTACTGTGAGTGATGCGTTGTTGGCACCTACAAGCTCCATAAAAAACAATACTGATGGATCTAAATGATAGTGTTCAGACTGATAATCAGGAGAGCCTTGCAGCTCCACTTCTTCAAGAAGTATCCGGTGTAGAGGCAACTCATGCCTCACATATTCTAGAACCTATTGTGGGTACTGCTGTTGGTATTTCTTCTTCTTCAGATCTACCCCATCAGGTTGATTCTTCGGAGGAGGAATGACATGTTTACACTTCTAGGAGGAAGAAGAAGAATGGAGATCTACTTAGCTTAGGAGTTTTATTGATGATACTTTGGTTACTACGGGTAATGATCAACACCTTACCTCCCTACCGAGAACTAGAGTCAGAGGCAAGACTAGATTGGAGCTCAGGAGTTTTATGGATGATACTTTGGTTACTACGGGTAATGGTCAACACCTTACCAATCTGCTAGCTGGATCCCTACCGAGAACTAGAGCCAGAGGCAAAATTAGATTGGGATGACCCACACTTTTTCAGAGCACGGGTGGTTTTTGGTTTTTTTTTATTTCTATATGTACCAATCTTTTACATTTTTTGTTGTGTATTGTACCGTGTGGGTTGGGTGTTTAGGCCCACCCATACAAACCTATTTGTATCTTTTTCTTTAATATATCAACCCTTGGGCTTATATATATATATATATATATATATATATATATATATATATATATATATATATATATATATATATATATATATATATATATATATANATATATATATATATATATATATATATATATATATATATATATATATATATATATATATATATATATATATATATATATATATATATATATTCAATTTGAACATTTGTCTAAATGTCTGAAGGTTCTTTTTTCTAGATAAATATGCTGAATTTAGGAGCTTTGTTTAAGGAGCGACGATTGAGTGACAACAAAAATTTCTTATACATTCTATTGAAACAGGGGTAATCTAGCGCTTATCCATTTGAAAAAGTACCACGCAATGGAAAATAAGAATTTTTTATGTTTTAATAGGAAGTGCCCAATGCAGTACATATGAGGTCCAACAAATAGTATGTGTAGGCACAAATATTCTGTATTGTTTAGCATGCACTATTATCTTGTCGATGATAATCTCTTTGTTTGCAAATAGGAGGGTGGGGAATGGTGCTTCCTTTATTTCATCTTGAGAGAGTAGCACGGGAGTTAGCGAAGAGGGTAGAAAAAATGCCATAATAAGATTTTAAACATGATGATGCGAATTTCCGAGCCTAGAATTGCTCAAAGATTCAAAAGTAGTTATTTTTGGGTTTACTTTTTTTTTTTGGGTGATAAGTAACACACATATGTACATGCATATATAAATACATACATGCATATATATTCTCATTTTGAAGGTTTGACTCAAATTTATATGTTCTTAAATCTTAGAAGATTTACTCATATTCAAACTTTGTTGAAGGAATTGGTATTCTGTTTGTAAAAGTAGAACACATCTACATATGTTCCAAATGTAGAGCATAATAAGCAAATAAACGCACATTATAAATGCACATTATGACAAGAACCTACTTATATTTTAACATGTAATATTATTTAGTTCATTCAGGATTCAGGCTGCACTATTGTTTATGCTTTATTATCTTGATTTTAGGACCATGTTGGGAAGTCATTTTGTAAGTTTTAGCTTGCTGCGCTGGATTTTATTCTTTCTTCTCTCTTGTATGTGGACATCAGGACCCACCCTCTTTAATGAATCAAAGTCCACCTTCAAGAATTTGAGTTCTTGATTTCTAAGCATTAAGTTGAATATGACCCAGAAAATCATATTGAACGAATTTGAAGTGTATATTCTTTATTTTTTGCTTTATTTTTATTTCTATATATTTTCTACTTATTTCTTCTTAGTTTTGATTTATAGTTTGGTGATCACCAATGAAACCACACTCAGAGATTCAAATTCTACCATCAATTTTGTGGAATATGATCATTGGAATTATTACTTGAAATAAAATTTGTTTTATGGAATTGCGTATATCTTAGATCAATCAAAATCACAAAGGGGACTTAAGATGTTTAGAAACTATAGAAGAAAAATATTAAAAAATTGGATGCCCTTTTGCTCAAGTGAGTGAATCACAAGATTTCAACAAGTTAAAATGGAAGTGGGGGAATCACTAGTTTTGTAACTGGACACAATCTCTTATCTATAGGCACTGGTGGAGGTCCACACGTATGTTTTGACCATGCAAGAAATCACAATGTATTTTAGTTTTAGCTATGAAGAAATCACAATTCGTTGAATCCCTATTTATCTATATGAAGTGATGTGTGATATTGTTTTATGATTTCCTTTGAATAGGTGTGCTCCTCTTGAGCGAGCATTCATTCTAAACAATATAGGGCTGGTATGCTTTAATTATATGTCATTGCATCAGACTCCAGAGTACTGGTTGAGAATTTCAGAGTATTTTTGTTATTGAAGTATTTTTAATTGGATTCTAATGTACTATTAGCATTAAAATAACTCCAATTGATTATTTGTTTTAAAAATTTATTGCAATCACAACTCATTTTTAACTTCTCATTACTATTCTTGTGTAGCAATTTAAATCTAATAATAAAATTATTATTTTATGTTACTCTTGACAGTTGGTATACTTAATAATCATTCGATTCACATTTAGATTTATGGTAGATGTGTACTGTGAAATTAATTATTATATATTTATTAATTCATTTATCTAATATATTGGCACAAACTATACACAAAATTTGAATGTGGCACACTTACAAAATGTGTCAACTTCTCAGAAAATTCTTCTCATGCCTACTTAAATTATTCTTATGTTATCTTTGGTAATTTTCTTTCCTTCATGTCATAAAAGATGTTGCATGAAAAATTGAATATTCTTTTATTTTTAATTTATTATCGTTCATGACATCTAAGGTATTGTGATATTGTGGAAAACTTAACAAAACTTATTTTTTGGGTGGTGTAATCTCTCGTAATTTAGAATCAATTAAACCCTCACACTATTCCATTCTTTTGTCATCAAATATTTGATGCATCCCTTTTAATGGACAGACTTTACCCGATGTTTAAAATTGAAAAATATTGTGATTCACCTTGTTATTCACTCTCATAATCATTTCTCGGTACTCGACTCTATTTTGTGGAAATACTATCTTTGAATAAAACCTCTATTGAAATCTTCATCAATTGTATCCATGATATAAAAAAAATAATTTCTTTCACTAAAAAGGAATATGTGATGCCTTTTAATGGACAAACTTTACCTGATGTTTAAAACTGAAAAATATTGTGATTCACCTTGTTATTCACCCTCATAATCATTTCTCATTACTCGACTCTATTTTGTGAAAATACTATCTTTGAATAAAACATCTATTGAAATCTTCATCAAATGTATCCATGATATAAAAATAATAATTTCTTTCACTAAAAAATTTTGGGAGTGTTTCTTACATTTGTAAAACCATCCAAATACTAAACTCGATCTAAGAGTCATGAATTCTTCTTGTAGGATACTTACTCTACTAAAAAAATGTGTAAATGCTACTATCCCAATTCCAAGAAATTCTTCTATCGGGATGTAATATTCGCCAAAATATGGATTTTATGCAGAGGTTGTTTTAAGGGGAAGTTCTGATTTTCTCCATTTTAATTTTCTTATCACCCATCAAATTTGTAGTTTCAAGAAACCTCGAATCTTCTCTGCATAAATAAGTAATAGACAACAATTCCAACAAATCATTCTCCAGTGCACCTAAACTATGACTATATGTTTGCTCTAGAAGGAGTTAAAGGTCCGTCATTGAACAAAGGCATGCTCAACCATCCTAATTCGATTAAGATCATGCACGATGCAGTGAAGGTATAATATATTGAAAGGATCACTTGAAACATATACATTTTTAAATCCAGTGCGAAAGAGACTATTGAATTGTAGATGCTAAACTACCTTTAGGACTATGGAGTTGATTATGGAGAAAGTGAAGCTAAACAGCATATAAATATTTCTATGACAATTAGCCTGATTTTTTTTTTAAATTTTTAAATTTTTTATTTTTTATTTTTGCAACTCTTAGAAGTAAAAAAAAAACTTTCCTACACAGAATTAGAAGAAGCCTCTTTGAAACCTTCACTAGGTTTTAATCAAGTTTCAATATTATGCTTCTATATAGGTTGAAGAAAGCTTCATACCGGCTTAAACAAATCCTAAAATTAATGTATCTTGAAGGTTACCTGAACTATGAAAAAGATGATCTTCAAATGAAGTCTCGAACATTACACTTTATTTATAAAGAAATCCAAAGAGGTCAAAGTTATATCTCTCATAATGTATGTGAATGACATTATTGTAGCAAAATATGGTCTCAAAGAAAAAGAAAAGTGAATGATTACCTATCCAAAAATTTTAAAGTTGAGAAGTCTCAAATATTACTTTAGAATTGAAGTGATCCACTCAAATGTCGAGATCTTTCTCTCTCAGCAGAAAACCAGCTTGGATCTATTATGTGAAACATTATGATAGGATGCAAATTATCAGAAGTTTTAATTTACTTCTGCAAAAAAATTGTAGAGGTAGGCAGCAACTTAGAAGTTGACAAAAAGAGTATGAAAGATTGACCTGGAAAATTATCTTTCCCACAAAATACTAAATATAGTTTTTTCTGTAAGTTTTATTAGTTAATTTTTGCATAATCTTAAAGAAATACATCTACGAGCGGCTTATAAAACTCTTGAATGTCTCAAAGTAGCATCAAGAGAAGGAAACTCATTCAAAAGATGTAGAAAACTTAGTTTAAAACTTGCATAGAAGCTGATTGGGCAGGATCTCACAGAATTAAAAGGTGTAATACTAGTTATTACATCTTCTTAGCTGAGAATCTAATCACCTGGATAAGAAAGTAGTCGATAGTCACTAGATTTAATGCTGAAGCTAAATTTTGGGCAAGGGAGAATGATGGTAAATATTATGAAGTTATATTCTGACAACTAATCAACCTTCACATTGCACACAATTCAGTCCAACACTAATAAAACAAACATATAAATTAATCAAAATTTCATTAAAGAAAAACCTTACGAAGGGTTGATATGTATGTCATATGTCCAAGCACACAAGCAGTTGGTTGACTGAAATGTTAACCAAGTGAGACTATCAAGCTTTACATTTCAAAATATCATAATCTAATTTAGACATATAGAATATCTGCTCTACTTCTTAAGCAGTGTTGGAGGTTTTAGACTAACTTGGAGATTGTGGGTTTGCAAATTTAGAAGCCATCATTTTAGATAAGGGGGCATTTTATGGGCGTTTTGCAAGAAGTGGAAATATCTATTAGATTTCTAGAGGAATAAATGTGTGCAACTTATAGAATATCTTTCTTATTTCCATAGCCACAAATATATGATAATTGGTTAATCCTGTATCTTCTGTACCAGAACGTTTATTTTCTTATAATTAATTTGTTATTAATAGTTTCCATAGGTAAGAGTTATGAAATTTGCACAAAATTCAAATAATTTCTGGACTCTTTAGATAGGACTGGCCTAACTTATTGTGCATCTTGATTATTTTGCTTAGTAATTTGAATTTTTTTGATAATTTATTGATAAAAGATGAATTAGTTGGGTTGAATAAGATTGATCATCCTTTCTATGCTAATGTGGGTGCCTTCTAAACATTCATGCATATCTGGCTTGGTTCTCCAATTGGTTTGGATGGATCAACTTGGATTTGAACCTTGCTATCCAAGTTGGATTGGTTGGCAAGTTAGTTCTTTATGATTTTATTTGATGCCTGGTTTGATTCAATTAAGTCTTGGACTGAATCATAGGCATTGACCAGAAGAAGACAATTGGTTGAAGGAGCTCGAAGTGAGCTGGCATTGGTGGTTAAAGATGGCTCAAGTGAACCCTCTGAATTAAGAAAGGAGAAAAATGTGATTTTTGGTGGCTGGCTAAGAATAAGATCCTTTGTCCTTCTAAGTTTTCAGAGTTAGTTTAAGAAGATTTAGTGAAGTTTACTGGATTGTGTTATCTGTGGTTTTCATGCTTTCTAAGTTTCTCAATCAATTGATGTTTAGAATAATTTTCTTGTCACAGCCGATTGAGGGAAGTAGTAAAGATCTGGTTTTTAGCAAACAGTTGTGGAAAGCTCGAATCATTCGATGGAGTGATGCTTCTTGAGAACATAAGCAGCATGGTGATCTAGTAGTGATTGCTCCAGTCTAACATAGTTTAAGCGGCAAGACCTTGGTTCTATTGCATGGATGTTCCATTCTTGTCATAGTGGATGTTTTCATATAAAGGCAGACTGGTACATTAGCGTATGATCCTCGTTAATTGAATGAAACTTTGATTGAGCAGCTACGGTGAAATTTTTCACAGGGACAAGGAGTGATGAATTTTAGGAGATTTAAAAGAATAGGAAATAGGGATGCAACCCCTTGAAGAGAGAATAGGAAGCGAACTTTTGATTGCAATATTGAATCCTTTAGGATTAGTAAAACTTGGTTAAAACTTTGTTTTTGAAAGTTGGGGTTTTGTATGGAAGAAAATAAGGGATTAGCTGCTCAGGTGAAATTTGCATTCTAACCCTATGAAAATTAGAGTTTATAAATGTAGCCAAATGATGCTTTATATATAAATCAGCCTGGTTATTGAGTTAATCTGTCATATAATGATTAGCTAGAGTCATTGTGGCATGAGATTTGTTTGATAACTTAATTAGGCGGGCTTTCATCGAGCATGAGTTTGTCATGGCGTGCTCAACTAAGTTAACATCGATTTCTCTTTGAAAGATTGGTCCAGCCTAAACTATTTTCTGTTACTGGTTTGAGATTCAATTCTTAAATTCCTTTTCTTATTTATGTTTGGTCAATATCTGTCTCGTTGACAAGCCAAAGGGGTGCTTTTGCATGGTGGTGGTTCTTCCATTCCTGTGCAGGCATCACCCAAGCCAAAGCTTTTTCCCTGACAGAATACTCTTTATTCCACAAGCTCCCACGTGGATAAATTGTGCGTACACAACAAGTGATTGCAGTCTGTTTCTCTACTCACTTCAAGATATGATGTCTCCTTCAAATCAAAAGTAGCCATATTTGTTCTTTACTTTATGCTTAGACCTTGTTGATTTCATAAAACTAATCTATAATGCATACATGGATTTGCTTCTTTCATTTATGGTTAAATACCAGCTGCATAATATACGCATGCAGAAATGCATAAGGTGTATTTGTTTCTTCGATCATATTTTTAGTTGTATCTGCTTTTGGGCATGACATTTGAGAGTTGAGTGGTAAGCTGAATTGAATCATGTTCCTACTTCCCAGGTCGGAGCAATTCATTTCTGCATGCTCTGACTTCTCATTATTTTTTTTTTACTTGTAATATTGAACATTTTAATGATGCTGATTTATTTTTTATTTTCTGGATAAAGTCCATGGTCTGAATATCCCTACAAGGATGCTGCTGAAAGGAATGTACTGGGTGGTTTGTCTTTTGAAGGATTTCTTTCTCAAGTATGTATAAAATCTCCCTCCTCTCCATTCCCTTTTCTTTGTATTTTGGTCTGAATGTGTGAGAAGCCCAGCTAGCATTTGTTACTGGAGTATAAATTGATATTACCTAAAAAGTTTTCTACATTTTTTGGGATTTATCTGATATCACTGTGTGCTTTCTTTAATCGTTTGTACGTGTTTGTGTTAGTGTGCTCATACTTGATTTTATTTCTGCAATAGTGGTTTGGCTGCTTTCTACCCATGTGGTAGTTTTTGAAGAAGGTTTTTACATTTTTTCAATCTCTTTGGTCGATGGTCAAATCATTTACTTCTGAATTATATTGAATTCAGATATTAGAAATTAAGGCTTGCAGTAACCCATGTGTTTGTAAATCTATTATTTCTAGTTGACTATCAAAATATGTGCTATTGTTTTAATTGGTTGGTGTGAAAATTGTCTCGATGAAGGCTGAGCTACAGTTTTTATGAAGGATTGTTTATAAAGTCACTTATTCTATTGCAACATATGTCAAGTAGAAAAGTTGCATTTTACTGTTTAGTAGATTTTTTGTTTTTTGAGGGGTGTTAAGTTTTAAGCATTAAAGGTAAATTTGACAGATTTGAATAATATTTTATGTTTTTTAATAGTTGTTGAGGAGGTTTTAGAGAAAACGAAGGGTGGAAAATTAGTATGATTTGATTGTATCCTAGTCTAAGTGTGGAAATATTTAGGAGATTTGGAAATTTTTTGGCTTACTATACTTTTTTCATATTATCTTAAAAACTAAAAAGATGACTAAGAAGTGGAGGAAGATTATTTTGGTCCCTATTTTCAAGAATAAAGTAGATGTAGAAGAATACAAATTTTAGAGAAATTAAGTTAATGTGTCATATATTAAAACTATGGGAGAGAGTAATTGAATATAAGTTAAGACATAATTTAAAATTTCTCAAATCAGTTTGGATTTATGCCAGACAAGTTTACCATGAAGCGATACATTTATTTAGAGGTTTGATTGAGAAGTCCATAGAGAGTAAGGAGAACCAACATATAATTTTTGTTGATTTAGAAAAAGCTTATGATAAAGTTCCAAAATAAGTTTTTTGGAGAGTTTCGGCAAGGAAAGGTGTTGATATAACTTGTATTCAAGTTATTAAAGATATGTATATTATAGTTGTTACTTGTTCTCAAATAGTAGGATGATTGACAAAATATTTTCTTATTTTAGTTTGATTGCCACAGGGATCGACTTTAAGCCCATGTTCTTTTGCTTTAGTTATGGATGTTATTATTGGACATTTATAGCAGGATGTACCTTGGTGTATGTTTTTTATTGATGATATCCTTCTTGTGGATAAAACTAGAGGAGTTCAAGAAATACTTGAATTATGAGGTCAACTTGAAGTCCAAAAGTTTTCTTTTGAGTGGATCTAAAATTGAATACATTGAATTCAATTTTAGTAGTTGTAGATATTGTCATTCCCCAATTAGCTCCCTTATGGTTGAGGTGCGACAGAAGCGAACAATTTGACCTGACTAAATTCTTACAAACACTCGGACCGACTTGTAGAATCACGATCTAATGGGTGATGAACTAGTCATATTAGATCGTCTCAAACATACATTTCATTTCATAATTTTATGGCTTGTACTCGAAAGTGTGTAAACTATATCATCAGAACAAATGTATCTATACAAAACTGCTAAATCTAACTTGGATAAAATTTGTAACTAAAAAGTTGTACATTCTCTTGAAACTATGAATGCAAAAGTTGTACAAGTTACACATGACTGCTCAACTCGCTGCTTCTTACCTTTTCTCATAAGTAAACAACGCAGAGTGAGGAACAACAATCTCAACAAAATAATCAATGTTGAAATAAGATTTTATACACGAAATATAAACAACATGCATGCTCATATTTAACTGTACATGTCCACACTCAATTCATAACATGCTAGAATTGTATAGTACATGTAAAAGAAAAATATGTAGTGTAGAAAATTATGATTGATGTATTAAACATATGTTTTATTTATTCATGTGTTGTCATAATTGTGTAAGCAGAAGTATGTTCATAAGAATCATAAACCTGTTCATAACAATATCACTTATAAATGTATAGATCTGAGCTGTTTTCATGACTTGTCATATAATGGGTCCTTCTCCAAAGACCATTTTAGCCATTGACAAAGGTTCCCCCTCAACCTAGCTGTTATCAATTGCTCTCTAATATAATATGTTCTTTATATTCTCATTGTCTAATCACAACGGTTCCCAAAATTTCATCACCGTCTAAACATCAGGAGTCGGGAATACCACATTCATGCATAGTGTATTTGCAAACACTCATGTAATAGTTTACCCATAATATCACTTGTGACATTTAAATCATCATTCTTGTATCAAACATTTATCACCGACATTTTATATATCATGTGTGTGAATCATAACAAATGAATATTTGTAAGTAATGATTTCATAAGTATATTCATCTGAATCATAACATAACATCACTTGTATTGTAAGAGAAGTCAACTTGCATTCATACATTTAATGTAGATATCCATCCGTAATATGCAAAAAATTTAAATGCATCAGTTTCAAATGTGGAATCACAAGAAACCTGCAAATAATTATTTTTCTTAAAATAGCATGAGATTATTTCACTTAATTAGATGAAACAACCCTACAATGAGTTCCCAAATGCTTGTCTTGAGCTCTCCACCTTGTATATACAATATGAAAATCATGAGCGTCATATGAATTCATTGAATGGTAGCTTGTTTCTTGATTTAACCCAAAACCTAACCATTTGTCAAAACATACCTTAAACGGGTGTTTCAGCAAAAATCTGCCATTTCGATACCATCTATTTTTCTTTAATTTTCTTCCTAACACTTCAAATCTTTTTTTCACTCGCTGATTTCGTGCAAATAGCCCTTATGAAAGCTTGCAAACCCAATTTCATGCTTTTGACACAAGTTCGACGTCTTCTATGGCTACCGAAAATGAATAATTGTAAAATTTCGCGGAAAACATCAAATTAGAAATGAGGGAAAGGAAACGAATGTTTCAACTAGTGGGAAAAATGGTTTCGTACTCACCAATTCTTCCCCGTAGCTTCTAGACGAGAATTGCGGCACTCTGAGTCTTGCACAACTTCACTATGATCACGACTCTGCTACAAGAGTAGATTGTAGGAACTTCCCAGGTGCGGGAAACCAATAATAGGGAGAGGGAGATAGGGAGTGCGGCATATAACCAACCACCCTCCCCCTTTTCCTCAGCCGTTCGATCAACCGATGCATGCATGATTAGGTACACATAAGTTGGCTGGGAACAAGAAAGATGCAAGAGATTAGGAATGGATTAGGAATGTGATCACGGTTTAATTAATTTAATTATACTTGTAACTTAAGAAATTTTCATCTCCCATTCCAATCATAATCTCTTTATAATACTTTATATCGAATTGATCGATTTTACGCATAGAATTTTATAAAAGTAATTCGATTGAATTTTGAGGGGATGCAAAATTTGTGCCACATTTAAAATTTGTTAATTTTTTACCTATTTCTTAAATTTTGGGCATTATAGATATAGCGGTGGGGTTGTAACAATAGTTGATCAATTTATTAAAAGGGGCGAACGGGTTGTGTAGCTCCAGTGAAGACAAGATTAGATCATCTTAGATGGTTTGGTAACATTAAATGTCAACCATCTGATGATCCAATTAGTAGAGTAGATGTTTTTTGTCCGACTTATGTTAAGAAAGGTAGAGGTAGACCTAAATTTACTTGGGCATGTTATATAAAAATAGATCTTAATTTATTAGAATTGAATGAAAATATGACACTCAATAGTACACAATGGAGAAAGAGGATTCATGTAGTCAACTCTACTTAGTGGGATAAAGGCTTCTTGTTGTTGTTGTCGTTGTAATAGTGTTGATGATCTTAGTAATTACAAATTGAAGTTAAAATTATTAATATATGGATATTTTTTCTAGCCTTCAGTAGTTTAATAGAATTGGTTCTTCGATCATGGCTGCTTTCCACTTTATGCAACCTATTATGCTATTTAAATTTATATTTATCTTAAATGGTTTTGTCTGTATTATTATCATGGTAAAATATTTAAGATTAAAATAAAAGTTTTGGCTACATGTGTTCTTGATTCGTTTTCCTATTTGAAGTGGAACATTGTTGGATGTGGAGTTTTTTTAATGTAATGTTGGATGTGATATGCAGGAAGCATGCTAAAGATCAAAATTCGTTGTCAGCCAACTCTTCATTTAGGAAAACTTTCTCCCTTTGATGTAAAATCAGAAAATGCATAATCTTAATGAACAATAATTTAAATTTGTTAAAACTAAAATGTTGCAAGAATAATGAGAAAAACATAGAACCACAAAATATTAAAATAATCGCACAAATAAAAGAAAATCTGGATATTGGCATATTTTTCCAAACCTCAATTTCACACGCAGGACATAAGTAAAAAAGAATTATAAATATGAGAGGAATTACTAAGAGTGTTTTTTCAGTCCTTATGTTTGCATAGAAAGAAAGATTTCCTAAAATTGTCTTCAAGGCTTGTCCCGCACCTAGAGTATTTGGATTCAGCTAACACAGAACTTTGAAAAAATTAAAATTTTATTGAAAAGTTGAATGATTTTTCACGTGTTAGGGGGTTTATTTAATTATAAAAAGGCCCAAAATAGGTTGTACAAAATCCCATAATTTTGTTTAGAACTAAAAGTTCCGTTTGTAGCATCCTTCAATTTCATCTTCTTATTACATCAACAATAAATTTTTAATTGCCATAATTAATAGCCAATTTTTACGAATATTTTTTTGCCAATCTTACAAATGATATGAATAAGCAATGTAAGTATACAAAACTATTGATATAAATTATAAGACAAATTAATAAAGATCCATTGTTAATTTCTTGAGAAAAAGATAAAAGAAAATTTAAAACTGATAAACCTTATTATGTGTTATATGAACAAATTATTTCAAAGAAAATTAACCATTGGCTTAATGTTGTGATTATTTTGCAGTGTTAGTTCTGACAGATTACTGAAGTTTTAAACTTTGGTTTCTTTGAAATATTTGTATTAATAAACTCATTGACATGTTGACACGCAATTTATTTCTTTCTTAGCATTCTCCTTATGATTTTGTGGGTTATGAAACCTATAACCAATAATAAAATCATTATTTTGGTTTTTAGAAATTTTTTTGAAGGAACACCACTTGGGTTCAAATAAAATTGTTTAATTGATTTTAATGTTTAAAATAACACAATTGCATTTTGAGATTTTGTTGCCCGCGAATGAGCCACAAGTATAGAGGCATGAGTCTTTAATTCAAAAAATTGCATGTATAAATAAATATTGTATTATCTTCAAATATCAAATAAGAAGTAATTTATTAAAACATTAAGAAGTAAAATATCGACATTTTTAATTAATAAGAAGTAATAAATTATGTTAAAGTAAAATACAACATGTTAATATCCTAATATTAAATCATGAAGTAAGATAGATTATAGAAATATCAAACTATCAAAATAAATTATGATATCAAAGTAAAATATTAAGATATAATAACATAACAAATCAAAATAAGTTCAATAGTTGTCTCTTTATCTAACTCATACCGTTCTTCACTTATGTAAGAATATAACAAGCCAACATTGATTAGAATTTTTAAATTCAAAAGTTCTCATCACTCTCATCACCCAATGGGTCTTTATTACAGACAACATAACAAAGAGCTTTCTTGCCCACCTCATTCTCTGTAATATCCTTATTATATACATCTATTCCTTCTATTTGTCAATTTCAACCATCTTTCTTTTCCCTTATCAATAATAGTCAATAAAACTCTTAATTAACTTTTAAAATAATGATTATGTTGATTATTAGAACTTCAATGATATAAATTTTCATGGATACATTTTCTATTTGTTTTTTGTCAGTTTGTGTGGATATTTTTTTATCTTTTTTTCATTCCATCACAGAAATCAACATTGAGATCTTTTTTTTTTCTCGCAAATTAGATAGGTTGCTTCATTATTATCATCGACAAATAATTTGTTATGTGATACATGCCATTGCAAAGATAGAGGTTCTCATTATCCTTGAAAACCTTATTTTTATTTTAAATTTTTATATTTTAGTCTCTTTTAGTATATATGATATGAACCATAAATGACCATCTTTAAGGCATATAAATGATGTATTATTTTTGCATGAATTTGATTGTCTATGCTCTAATTTGTTCACAGGCAAAAGGTGAACATGTAAGTCCCAATATTTTAACAACAAATTATTGTTGCTCTGGAGTGCCATCACCAAACTCAGTTTACCATTCAGTTAAATTTGAATAGAATAGCATTAAAATTTGAAGAATCACTTCTTATTTTATCTAAGAAGTATTTGTGACAAAGACGTTGAGAAATCTTTACCTCAGGCTTGCTTTCACAATAAGAATCAACATCTATTCTATTGATCAACTTTTGTTTCACTTAATACTTTGACATTGTTGTGCCTTCATATTCACACAAATATCCTTCTTGATCACCTCAAGAACTTTGACATTTACGGTGCATCATTCTTTTGATGGCAAGAATTGTGCTCTTTCATTCTTGTAATGTACATTTTAGTATTTTTTTTTTTTTGCAATAATTGCACTTCAGACAAGCATGCTGTGCCGTTCCCTCTAATATTAATTTGCACGCTATCCTTCCTTGCTGGGTCTGTTTAGATTTTATTGTTTCCTTTAACCATTTCTTTAAAGCCCTAAAATGAAAAATTTGATTAAAATTTTTTGAAACATATTAATGTTTAAATGATAAAAACTCTAAATTTACAAATTAAGGAGAAGAAGACGAAATTAGGGTTCATAGATTGTCTTTGGAGAAAAAGAGATGTGGAGCAAGAAGAGTTTTTTGTAGAAGAAGAGATTTTGGCAAGCAGAGGTTGTAATGGCAACTACAAAGTAGGCAGGCGGTGTTGATGCTGGCTAATGAGAAGGCAAGCTTTTTTCCGTGAAGTGTGAAGAGGCATGTGTAGATTCGAGGGTCAAGGGGAGTTTAAAATTTATTTGACTTAAAAAATTCCTTACTTGGAATTTTGTATGCTTCACACTATCCCAATGAGGTGTAAGCCTTAGTAGTTCTTGAGGAGAAAATATAGAGGTGGGCCTGAATTAGCACAATTCGTAACATTGATTGATTCATCGACTACAATATGTATTGATTTGTTCACTTTTTCCTTTAGGGATATATTCAATTTTGATTAGACATTTTGGTTCATATGTAAGAGTAGATGTAATTTTCATATTCATGACTTAATTTAAATTATAATAGTAATTTTTTTATGATTGGAGGATCACTTTTAGTTTCAAATTCACTTTCTTATGGTTGTTTAGATAAAATCCAATTTCAAATTTGGATTTTGACTCTTTAAGTTTAGTTCAAATATAGGTGTAGATTCTGATTCAACGTTATCAAATGTAGATTCATATTGTAACAGCAAAGTATCTACTATATTTGAAACATCTTCAAAAGTAATATTCATGAATTGCTATTTTTTTTATAAGATTAGAATTTATTATTCATGATTTTCTTTGTGGGTGTATATTTGTTAACGAGTTCTCGTTTGGGACTTTAATTGCATTTAGAGGATCTGGATGAATCATCACATAATGTTTTTGGAGGATTTCACTTAATTCATTTTTAAGTTATTAGTTAAAACCTTTAATAAAATATTTAGTCATAACGTAATGGTTCTGAGGTCAATAGTGCTTAGTTATCAAATTCATGAACTTCTTGCAATATTCAAACACTTAAGAATCACTTTGTTTTTGAATTTTAACTGACCCAGCAATTTATCACTCTATATCTTTTAAGTGACAAAAATTGTCGTGTTTCATGTCACCATATGTATTGCCGTGTTTCATGTCACCATATGTCGATTTATTTCATTTGCAACACTACAATAATACGATCGAGTACACCTCGCCTACTAATATTGTGTTAGCAAATTACACTCATTCATAAACAAATAAATGTTATTATTAAAAAATCTAATAATAAGTATCAATCCATTCTGAAATTTTCTTATGATTGAGCACATTCCACTAATTTGTGCTAGCTGTTTCCATTATTTTGAAATCAGTTATATGGTCATGTTAAAGATTGCATTCCAAATTATCGGTTCAATTTGAAAATTCCTCAAGATAATATGGTTGAGTACGCCCCACCCACTAATTTTGCGTTGGAAAATTTCAGCCTTTCATAAACAGATAAGTGGTATTATTCAAAAATGAAAAAAAAATATCAATCCATGATGAAAATTTCTGAAGATTGAGCATATTCCACTATTTTGTGCTAGCAGCCCATTATTTAAAATCAATTATATGATCATGTTAAAGAATGTATTTCATTATCGATCCACTTTGAAATTTCCTCAAGGCTATACCTCCCATTGAATGTAAGAATGTAATTTTGAATGTTAAAGTAATTGCTGTGTCTCTGCCAAGAATCATAACCTATTCAAGCCCGTTTAAATCACATGATTTTGTTGGTTGACTCGATTAATGCCTTACTTCTAGTTAACATTATGCAACCATAACTTTTGATATCAATTCGGCTGACATTTTAGGATCTAGGATAAGATGCTCAAAGAAGCATGCCGAAGGTCAGAATTTACACACCACTTGAAAATTTTATTTCTTTTATGCAAAATCAGACGACACATAAAATTTTGCTCATAAAAATAATTTGAAGATCATAAAATATTAAATTTACAAGAAACATGAAGGTTAAATTTACAAGAAACATGAAGGACGGAATAAAACCATATGATGATTAGGATTCACACTTCGTGAAACATGATTGTAGCATCTTTGAGCAAATCTCAATCGCATAGGAGAACAAATAACAGAAAAAAAGAGAGATAAATGGGAGAAATAACCATAGTGTTAATGTAGGCTTTATGGTGGTGCATGGAAAAAGCTTCCCTCAGAATTTGTCTGACATTTTGTGGAACCTTTTCTCCTTTTAGGCTATTTTAATATTTTTATATTGCAAATGAGCAAGGAAGAAGTTTTTTATTAAGAGTTTCGTTGTTTTAGTTCTTAAAAGGTAATGATCAGCCTATTTGCATTATTTATATTGAAGAAGTGAATATTTCTTGATAACCATATTGTTCTTGCTTGCACAACTTCTGATCCCAGTTCATCAATCTTGATTGATGAATTTATTCATGAACTTTTAAGCTCAAGCATAACAGTTTTTGCATTTTTGTATGTAGTTCAAAGGTTTTTTTCCCTTCCATTTTTTGCATCTATTCATCAATTGTAAGCTTTATCAATTTTCCTAATTATTTTGCAGTTTTTGTCATTAGGGGAACCTGTTTTTGTTTGGTAAAGTTTTTTTTTTGTTAGATCGTTGTTACTCAACTTCTATTTCTTAAGTCTAGCATGTGGCGCACAATCTTTTGTACCTTGTTTTTACTTCAATAATAAAAGAACAACAAAAGTTGTTTGTCGATTGTTTCATAATTTTCTTTTTTTTTTCTTTTTGTTTGCTTTTGTAGTGGGCGCTAATGACACTGCTTGACCCAGTAGCTAGTTTGGCTAACCTTATATACATTGGATACACAAGTGATCCTGCTTTAGCGTTTCGTATTACCCGGCGGAGGCGCCAAGATCGTAAAAAGCAACAGTCCCAGCGTAATGTTCTACAGTGCTTTGTTTTTGGCCCAAAGAATGCTGGAAAATCTGCATTGTTAAATTCATTAATTGGAAGGTGGGCATGGAGATGATTTTTCTTTTAATTTTTTTTGTAATCTAAGTCACATATACCGTTTTTTATTTTTGTTTTGCTTGTTTGATATGTTTAGGACATTTTCTGAGAAGCATACCCCCACTACCAGTGATCGGTTTGCAGCTAATGTGGTGGAACTTCCTGGAGTAAGTTGATTTTTTAATATTTTTTTTATTTGGATATTGTCCAAACTGAAATCATATCTGCACTTTGTTTCTAAGAATGCTGCACATGCTCTTGATGATGTGTTTTTGCAACTTAACAATGAAATATATGTTTTTAGTTAAGCGTTTTTTTTTCAAGGTGTGCTGGAATTATGTTTATTTGTATAAAAAATTTCTTAAAGCATGGAAAAATCTTAACACAATGACTGTGCATTGTTTTTCTTGCTATAAACGTCTTAAATTACCTTTCTTCTTTTTTTTTATATCATATCATGGTTAGGAGCTAAATATCGTGCAAAATTTTGAGAATATACAATTGTAGAAGGTTCAACTTTGTTTCTGTTAATATAATTGTTGAGGAATTATTAGAGATATGTTTCATGTGATGGATTATAATGTGATAATAAAGACTCAAGGGGTCTAGTTTGATTCCCCCATCCTACTTCTAGACTCAAGGAGTCTAGTTTGATCCCCTCATCCTACTTCTACACTCTATATCCTCAACCTATTTAAGATTCAGTATGGGCTATGGCATGTTGGGTTGTCTAGTTCAACTGAAACGTGCTGGGTACCCAAGTTTGTCCTGATTAACCTGCACGTCCTATTTATAATGAAGCCCTATCGGCTTTGGTCTATTTCTCCGGGTCAACCAGTTCAATCATATCAAATTGAAACTACCAGTTATTCTGCCTGTAAAACGTATCCATAGCACATTCTTTGTTTAAAGCATGAAAGAGCAACCAATAAATTCGGATATTTGAAAGTATTTTGGTCTTTTATATGTGTCATTAGCTCGATTAACTTGGATAGATCTCCCATACTTTTCTTGCTTTCTACTTTGTTTTTGTTTTTTTGCTCAACGGCAGCATGCATTAGGTCATTTTTCTTTAGGTAAAAATACAATCCTCTTTATGTGACCGTTTTGATATGGAAAACTTTATTTTATAAATCGGAAAAACCCTTTTTCTGCTGTCCTATAGACTGCTTTGTCCACGCCATTATCATTAGTTGATAATATTGTTGAGTTAATTTTTTTTTAATTGAAAATACTTTGATCAAAGTTTTCATTAAAATTCATAACTTGTATTTGTGATATTAGTTGTGAAATTTCTTAATTCATTAGTTATAGAAAGGGTCGTACATGGATTAAGCAAGTGCCCTATTTAAAGTTGATGTTAAAGATTAACAATTAACCATTTTAACGCTGACCACAAAACCAAAGTTATTGATGTTGTGGCAGCATGTCGTTTTTGCTTCTATTAACAATATGCTCATATTAATCGTTTTAGTGGTTATCCTAATGCTTGGTTTATGACTAATTCATAGGCGTTCTATTACATGAAATGCGTGCTGTTGTTATGTACTATGGAAAGGATTGTTGGATAGCACTCGGCGATGCATTATCACCGAGATGTTTTTTAGCATCATGATCCTATTCCTTTAACTTCAGAATTATTTTATTTTGTTTTGACATTTATTCTTTCTTGTAATAACTTGTTTCCTAAAACAAGGGGATTAAGAAGACTCTTGTAATGAGAGAAATACCAGAAGATTCAGTCAAGAAGCTACTTTCTAATAAGGAATCATTAGCAGCTTGTGACATCGCTGTTTTTGTCCATGACAGGTACTTTTATGACATGATTTTTTTTTCTTATGTAACTAAATATTTGAAAATTTCTGTTAAAATTGAAATTTAACATTCAGATTGTTTAAGGAAAAGTTATAAATTGGGCCTACCTTTTTTAGCTCTCACTCAAGAGTTGTAGAACATTGGAAATAATATTGAAATGCATGTTACCTTGTTTATTTATAATTTTATTTGATCCAGATAATTTTCTAACTGAAATTGACTTATTGCTTTCTATCTCCTCTATCTCATCCTTCCGGCTTAACTTGTTTTACAGATCTCCTGTAGTATCTGAAGGAACTTTAGTAGATGGATGGTGAATTTTTTGTGACCCTCGTGTCACCAAAAATACGTGATAAGAGTCATACATTGGACGCCCTTTATTGTAAAACATCTTGAATTTTATAGGCCTATCTATTGTTAATAAAAAGTTTTGTTTGACTATATAATAATATCAATGTTTTGTAACTAAAAGAAATTATAAACAAAAACACCTTATACTTTCTCTATATGCCACTTTCATGTCTAATCACAACCATGATGCAATGCCAAAAGTTATTTTATTTCTATTAGTGATGCTATTTCCATAAGCTGAATAAATAATTATTGATTCTTTTCTCAACTATATGGTGTTCACTCTCAAATGCTAAACAACACCAATATGTCATTGTTTTGTCAATATTATAAAATTTTATGGCTAAGAAGAGATGCAAATTATGCAGAAAAAAATTTCCTTGTTTCCTACGACACTTAAAAAATTAATAGTGCAACATCTAATAACAACAAATCAACTACAAGCATACATACCATCAATTTAATCATTTGTATTTGCAATCCACTTTTGAAGATCAAGAATTACATTCTATACTAATTATATAAAAAAAGGATCTTTACAGAACAAATCTAATCCCAAATCCCATTCCTAGTCTAATTGCCTCTTTTAAACTAAACAAGTCAGATTGAGAGATTCTAGGCAAAAAAAAAAAAAAAAACGTTTTGAATAGTAATTCTTCAATGCTTTCAATTGTAGATCATTAAAAATTTATTTATGATAGTCCTTGTAAATGCAGTCGCAAAACCATACAGCAAAGCTGTCTGCTTTTAGATCAATAGCAAATAAGAAAAAAAAAAGCTCCAAAAAAAGTGTAGGAAAGATGATGTAGAGAGTTTGGAGGGGATGGTGATAGTAACAGGTGATTTGTTTTATATCAACAGCAGAGATGTGGAGACTTCTGCAAGTACCTGAGATCTGGGTGGTTTAGGGTGATCTTCAGAAAGTGACAATTAATTCTCGAGGCTCAGCTATTGACAGCGATCCATTGTGGAGTGAGATGTTGATCAAAGTAATTTATGGTGAAGTGTTGATTTTAGGGATTTGGGGTGAGGCTTGATGGTTAAGAGCTGTGTATTGATGGGCTTATTATGTTGCAGATAGGTTCAAACAGAAAGGATGGTGGCCAGATGCGTATCATGGAAAAATAGAAAGAAAATGTTACTTCAAATAAATGAAAACACTTGAATCTGTGTTTTTACAAATTCTGAAAGCATCCTACGGAAAGGAAACAAAACTTATCCAATCCAACAGGTTTTAAAACATTAGTATTTGTTATTTGAAATAAATATTAAATTGTGATGAATCCAAAAATGGTCATTATTTATAATGTGTGAATGCTTTTTAAGATGTAGGAAAGGGACTCTAAATATCATGAAGTGGTTCATTATTCTAATTTCAAGTTGCAATATTTGTGACTATGGCATCTATTTTATTATAGTTAGAGTTTTGAGTGCTTTAAATAAAGCATTGGTGGTGATTTTGATCTGGGACTAGGCCTATATTTATGTGAATTTTGCTTGTGATGGAAAATTCTCTAGTATTGATTTGAATGAAATATTTGTGTATATTTATAATGTGGACTTAATTTTTGGGCTTCTTGAGTTAGACAATTAATGTCCTTCCAATCATTTGCTCATTTTTTTTTTCGTTGTAAGAAGAAAACTTTGTCCAGAAAATGTAAGGCAGGGGAAAAATGTTCATTAAATCACATTCGAAGTTAAAATCCTGATTTTTCAATTCCATTGAATTTTTTGACGGTTAGCATATTTGCTATTTTAGTTGAAAATTCTTTGTCTAAGTTTTTGCAATTTTATTTACTTTCTTTCTAAGTTATTTTATTTGATACCTTTTATTACTGCAGCATTAGATGCTCTACCATGCAACGTTATTTTTACAATGCTTCTTTACTGACTAAGGGGGTAATATAAGAATAGAAAAACTAACCTTTATTTGTAGCAGTAGTGTTTTCATACTGCTAATTATTTTGTAGTTCTCTTTTTAAATAAGAAACGTTAATTATTATTTTTTTTTGTAGCTAATGCTTAAACATATTGATGTAAAACATTTTTACATCATCGTTTATTTTAAGAATTTATTATTTGGATTTTGGACTTTTTTTTATATTTTTTTGTTATCTTTGATTGCTATGATAAATAATCCTCATCGCGATTGTATTGTAGATTTACTTTAGTTATTTCATGTTCATATACCTTCTATTTTAAGTTCAACCCAAGCTTGAAAAAATATCGACTGTTGGAAAAACTACTTTGGTTTTATCAGAAAAGTAACGAATGCTGGGCTATGGTTATTCCTGAATTTTTTAACTTCTCAGTAGTTCATTTACTTCCCTATGTAACTATATATGATTCCCCATCGTTTGGATTATTATATCTTCAAATTATTACTTTTCCTACTCTCACAGTTCTGATGCCAGCTCTTTTAATAAGGCCACTGAATTGCTTATTCAAATAGCAACTCATGGTGAAAATACCGGATTTGAGGTCCCTTGTCTCATTATTTCTTCTAAAGATGATCTTAATTCCTATCCATTGGCCATACAAGATTCAACGAGGGTATGTTTTTTTAGGTGCACTACCTTTAAGCTGATATTTTATGCATAATTCTATGAAGAATCATAACTGCATTTCTAATTGCTTTGAATTAATACATTGACTAGTATTTTTTTTCTTTCCTTTTGCAGTCATCTATTAATTTGCTAAATTTGCCAGAGCTTATTCAGATCTTACTTTAATTGTAAAGGGTGCTTTTTGTGGGAAAATTTGAGACCTGCATTTGTTACATGTGCTACATGAGATGCTTTGTTTTTGTGCTTTGTTTTCCATGTGTTGAAACCCTTCACTTTTTTTTTAACCATTTTAAGTTTAATCTGAGTATGCTTTGGCTCGTGTGAACTTATCAGAAAATATATTTTGTCAATGTACCATGCATTAGATCATTGGCTATGTAGTTTTGATTTTATCTATTATCAGTTTGTGTTTTTAGTTTTTGTGCCAAGTGGTCCAATTGCACTTTTACTATCTTTTCTCATGTACACCTTTCACTTCTTTCTGTGTTAAGTGCGGGGATGTGAATTTACTCGAAACTCATTAATCGCTCAAAAGTTAATTCGTATTTTGGCTCTTATCAAGATCAAATCAAAATAAACAAGCTGAACTATGAACCAAAATTTTGGATTAAATTTTTTTCGAGTCGATCCTGCTCGAAATCATATTGTTAACAATCCTAGTGATGTTAGGGTTATGAATTTAGCGAATTTGGCTTGAAGATTGTTGATCGCTCGAAAATTGATTCGAATTTTCAGCCTAAATGTTGGATCGAATTTTTTTTCATGTGGATTTTGAGCCGACCCCGTTCGAAATTGGTTCGTAGACAACCCTAGATAAGTGATGGCATCTTATGTCCTCTATTTATTATAGCAAACCCTTTTTTTATTGCATGTTTATTTGAGCAACATGCATGGGGTAATGCAACACTAGCCTTATCGATGCATGAATCACCCACTTAAATTTATTGTCGATGAATTGCTTTCTTTCATGATCAAACGTAATATTAGGTATGGTAGATGAACATAATAAAAATATAGTAGCACTATTTTTTTTTTTTTGAGTTAAAATTTACTCAATCGAGTTTGAAGCTAACTTACTCGAGTCAAACCTATTTTGAGTGATGCAACGCTACCCAAATCATAGCCCAAAACAGGATTGATAAGTTGAAAGGCTTATTTGATGAAAATATTATTAATTGCAATATACAATCACTTGTGGGCATTTCTCTTGCAGTTTCGCTTTCATTTCCCTTTCATTTCCCTTTCTATTCAAGATTATGTGTTGGACATTATAGAATTTCTAAATATGAGCAGAATTTTTTTATTTGCAATGGAGTGTTTAAGATTTGTTTTAATTAATCTCAAAAGTGTATATTATATATTTTTATTATCATTTAAATATCATGAATTTTTTCACCTATTTGGAGGTTGTTTATCTTCCATGTAAGGGGTTTGCTCTAGGCTCAATCAAAAATCTTATATATTTGTCTAGTCAATATGAATTTAATTGAGTTCACTAGAGTGAATTTTAGGTGAGCCAACTGAATGCAAAATTAAATTGATTTTAAGTTGAATTTGAGTTGGGCTCAAGCTGATATTTCCAAGTTCTAGTCAAGCTAAACTCGCCCAGACTGAGCTATTTATCATCCTTAGTGATAGATGCTTTCTCAGCTTGTGACTGAGCACGTTTGTCTTATTGAGAAACATGTTGCGACATCATGCCAAACAAAAAGCCTAAGGACATTATTTTCATTTTTGAACTGAACTTGAGGCATTTCTTTATTTCAATTATGAAAATTAGTTCAGCAAGTTATATATTCATTTTTATTCATGTATAGTGTATGTACTTTTCTTAAATCGATTAATTATTAGGTCGATTAATATTTATTAGATTCACAGCCATTGCAATTTGACATAATGAATTTGATCATTCTTATAGGTATTCTAACTCCCCTTCACCTAAAGAATTATTCCATTATTCTAAACTTTACTGCAGTTATGTGATATACAAATAGCATTTGTCAAATGGCCCAATAGTGATTTTATTGGACGATTGATTTCTTAATGTGATTGAAAATTCTTTGAATAATCCAAAACTATTTCTAATGTTATTGCCTCGTTATACATCCCTATCAACTTCCACTCACTTATGAAACACAACCTTTTTTTTACTTCATCAAACCAATTTTACTTATTAGAGGCCATGAGTTAATAAGTTACGTGTTCTCCCTATGAAATGTGTAGCATGATGAGAAGTACTATTTGGTTAGACTAAGTCTATTAGTGATGGCACGATATGATAACTACTTCGTCAAGAAAGACTTAAGATCGTCTAATCTGACAATCAAAGCAAGTAATGCTCGAGCTACTCCTTTTTAGTAGAGTTACAATTGGTTTAGGAAGTGGACCATAATCGTCATAAAAGGAACCATTGACTGATTGCTTGGAAGCTGTGGTGGTCATTAACATAAATTGAAGATCTAATCAACCAGAAGGCAAAGCAGTTATCGCTTTTGAGACTTTGAAACTTTACCTGGCAATGATTAACCATATTTAGTTGAATATGGTCAAGCACAATACCCTAAGGAGTATGTTATGCAAAAATTCAATCCAGTTAGCTCTAAAGTTTAGATTTGATTAAATTATGATCATCTTATATACATAGAGAGTAAATTTTGGACAATCTATTGAAATTATCCTATCGTCCTGGGTCACTTTTATATGAATTGACCTCAAATCAATTCAATTGAGCTTCACGGATGGAACCCCAAAAGCAAATCGGCAGCTCATATTTACAACTAAATAGAACTGTCCATGATGCTGAAAATCATTCTTAATTGACAAATCTATTGTTTGTGTTCTTCTCGCTGATATGGTAAGATTTATAAGATGAGTCATCATGCAACTTGAATGTAAATTCTCAATTTAATATGCCTTAAGGTTGAGGCAAAAATGCTTAACTAATAATCTTAAGAGTTGAGCTATTTTGTTGATTCAAGAAGCTCTAGTAGCTATTCAACCTTGATACTCTAAGCTAAACAAATTTAAACGATCAAGTTTGAGCATAAAGTCCCTATTGAACAAGCTAATTAGTTTGAGCCAGTGAAACCACTCATTTCACTTTCCTAATGGGCAAGCTATTTCATTGATTTAACAAGAAGCTCTAAAAGCCAAGGTATTATGCAAGTTTCATGCTTGAAAAGTCCAATCATCACAATTGAATGTCAAATCTCTTTTAACTAGCTCAGGCCCAAAAAATTGTGAATCATCCTAGCTCATAAACCTAAGAAACAAGCTATCATGTCAGTTTAGTAAGCATTAGCAATTGATTTGCCACAACCTAAAATGGTTCAGCAAGCCCAAGGTCTAAACTTTCCCCTCACGTAGTTCACCAAGCTCAAGGCCAAATTAATATTCTCATGTCACAACTTACGGGTCGAGTTCCCTTGCCCAATTCAATAAGATTAAGTAGCCGAGTAAGTGTGCACATTTACTAGTTTAATAAGTTCAAAGACCAAATTGTCACCTTCTTACCTTTTCAATTAGCTAAAGGAGAATTGAAAGTTTTCTAGGCTCATAATACGAAGGATTAAATTTCCCCACTTATTTATCATTATTTAATATTTGAGCCAACTCTTAAAATTTGAGACCAACAAGCCTAAATTATCAAAATTGCATACAAAGTTCTAGTTTGACAAACTTAAAGCTAACAGTCTTAGCTCATAAGCCCAAGGGCCGAGGCAACTGTCACTTCAACTCAAGAGTTTACATATGCCTTTGCTGATTTAAGAAGCCCGAGGACGGAATCAATCTATCCTATTAATTCAATAAACCCTAGTAGTGGAGTTAATAGAAAATTTTGTTGTTTTAATCAACTTAGGAGATTAACTTCAACTCCAACATATGGAACTTTCATTTAAATTGTTTAAAGATGAAATTGGGTGCATCTAATGTGTCCACATTTGTTTGGGGTTGAAATTATGCTGGAAGGAATGCAATCTCTCTCTCTCTCTCTCTCTCTCTCTCTCTCTCTCTCTCTCTCTCTCTCTCTCTATATATATATATATATATATATATATATATATATATATATATATATATATATATATATATGTATATATATATGTATGTATATATACATATATATATATATATATATATATGTATGTATGTATATATATATATCTATATGTATGTATATATATATGTATGTATGGTGCATGTGATATAATATAATATAGAAGTATATTAACGACTCACCCAATCCATGCCTATCCATACAAGTTTTGTGCACACCCTCACTTTACCACCACACCAACATTCTATCTTTACAATCACAACTTGTTTGTCTCCTCTTATCTATTTGCCGTCACTAAAGAAAATTACATGATCTCAAGCTCCATGGGCTATTTTTTTAATGTTGCTCGCATTCTGCAAGTTAGTTTCCCTCTCCTACTCACACATGAGCTTTAGCAACTCCTTTTCTTTCATCTCCTCTCTTGTCGCTTGTGCTCATCTCTCAAAACATTCTAGCCCTAGCATGGTAAGTCCAAAAATAAATGTTGCATGAACGTGCATGTAGCACTCTTTCTTGTGTTAAGCAACATCAGTTGCCTATCCTTCCGTTCAAATTCACTCCAGGAAGCTGCACAACTGATTCACGGATCAATGTTAGATGTTCATTGATTTTCAGTCCAATTAATGGGAAGACCACATTGTTGATTGTTGATTTAGTTTGAATTTTGAAGGACTTGAGCAACAGTTATTGTGATCCAGCTAGTACTTCAATATCTTCATGTTGGTGATCTCTGATCTGATTGGAGTTTGTCCTTTTGTTGATCTTTGATCCAAGTTTAGGGAGATTAATGCTCGCTTTATGTATTCATGATTTAAGTTCAAAAAATTTTGTTGCATGAACCTGCATGTGGCACTCGTCCTTGTGTCAAACATCATCCATTGTTTGCCCTTCCTTCCAAATTCACCCTTTGAATGACGCAGAGCTTAGGTTCCCTGGTCGGGTCAACAGGAACCCGGTCCAACAATGAGGTTGGACCGGCCGACCTGCCTTGGGGGTGGGAGCTACCATCGCTTCTACCCCCTCTTTTCCTATTTGATTTCTTGCATTTACCTTTCTTTTTCTAGCACTTTTCTCGTCTCCCTCTTTCTATTTCAATTCCCTCTCCTACATATTCTATATATTATTCCTCATTATATATTAAGTGTTGTTTGCTTTGGTTAGGGTTCACTTTTTGTTTTCTTGATTTCAGATTTTTGTCCAGCTTATCGACGGTTGTTTTCCCTTCTAGGGTTGTATTCGAAGGCGGGGAGGTGTAAATTGTCTGAGGTTGTGATCTTCTCCATGGGTTCAAGGGGTGCTCCGACTGGAACTCGCTTCTACGAGAATTGTTATTCTTCCATATTCCTCTCCTGCTCGCTGTCATCTTCCCAATGTTCCCACCCTTCCTATTTCTCTGTCTCAAACCCTCTGCTCCCACCCCTGTTGTTATTGCTGCTTCCATTTCAGTCCAAAGTTGCTGCCGCCCAACCGACTGTATCACAATCTCACAATAACCCCTTATTCTAATTTGCCTATTGGGCCTCAAACCACCTTCTGCTTTCTTGTTGGGCCGAAACCACCCCCTACCCATCTCCCACTAATTGTTGCTACCTCTAACTGGCAACTCCCTCCATCAGTCAGTCGTTACCCTCTCTTTCATCTCTTATTTCTCCCCCATTCAATCCCTGTTGTTGCCGCACTCTACCCCCACCCCCCTTCCACTTCCTCAACATCCATTCCACCACCCACATGTTGTCCATCTCGTGTTCACTCCTGTTGCCCTCACCCTAGAGGACCGTTTATGCGTTTGGGCTATTTTTCTTATTTGGAAGAGTAGTCGTCTTAACATTTGAAATTCATCAATAATATTTCCGGTTTGATTGTAGTTTGGGTTAATTCCGATATCAAGGTAAATCCACAAACAATTCAAGGATAAATGTTTGATGGTCTTTGATCTTCATTCCAATTAATATGAAGGCCACCACATCATTGATCCTTGATCTAGTTTTAATTTTGAAGGACTTAGCAACATTCATCTGTTATCCGGTTAGTGCTTTAATATCTTCATGCTGGTGACCTCTAGCCTGGTTGGAGTTTGGCCTTTTGTTGATCTTAGATCCAAGTTTAGGGAGATTAATGCTCGTTGTATACAATCATGATACTAGTCCAAAATACAGGTTGAAAAACCTTTTTTGCATGAACCTACATGTAGCATTCTTCTGTGTTAAATAACATCGATTGCTCCTTCTAAGTTCACTCTAGGTAACTCCACAAATTATTCAAGGATAATGTTAGATGGTCATTGATTTTCATTCCAATTAGTGTTAAGACCACATCGTTGATTCTTGACCTAGTTTGAATTTTGAAAAACTTAGCAACATTCATCTATTATCTGGCTAGTGCTTCAATATCTTCATGCTGGTGATCTTTGATCTCATTGGAGTTTGGCCTTTTTTTGATCTTTGATCCAAGCTTAAGTAAATTAATGCCCGCTTTATGCAATCATGTTTAAACTAAAACCTAGTGATGAGCATATGATGTGCATCTCTAGCATTGTTGCATTACCCACGATCTTTAACCAGAGAGGGCAAGGTACCAACTTCAAAGTTGTAAGTTTTGAAATTGTCAAACCGAGAAGAATGCACATTGATGGAATTCTTTTGCTCTAGGATTACATTGAAGGATTTATGATTAAATTTAATTACTAAATAAAATTCAAAGATTTTTTTATTATCAATTCTGTCAAAATTTTGAAGACTTTTGTTCCTTGGTCTTTGAACTGATCAAAGCTTGAAGATCTTCACGCCATTGATCCTTGATCCGGTTGGAGTTTTGCCTTCCATTGATTTTGATCTTTTTTAGGATATGAATGCTCTCTCTCTCTTTTTTTTTTTTTTTAAACTATGCTTCACCAAGACCTTGTGGCAGTTTTATTTCTATTAATTCTTGAGATGTTGATGTAGTTGACAAACCTTTGACCTTTTATTGGTGCTATATATGGGACACCGATGCTGGTATGGGATATGTCAAATGAATGCTTTTGGCTAGGGCTCACATTGAAAAACCTAAAATATAATACATATAAATTATATATGCTTAAATTAAAAAATATCATTTGTTATATTCTTAATATTTTAATTTGGTGGGTTTTAATATGGACCTGTTTAGTGTTAAGTCAGCTCTATTATATCGTTGCTTAAAATATGCAAACATGCAAGACATATAGGGACAACACATAAACGCTAATTATGTGATAGCACATTGATACTTAATGCTACTATTGATACTTATGCTACATATTAAGAAGCATATGTCATAAAAATTCTTAAAAATAGCCCTCATATTCTTGGATGATGTATGTGGATTTACATTTTGAGTTTTATAATAAAAAAATTAATACATTGATATGTTGAAAGGCATGCAGATACATCGAAAAGGATGCAGAATTATAATTAATCAATGATATGCTTAATAACAAGGAAAATAATGTGAATTTTCTTATATGATTATGAATTACTTGGATAATAATATTTGTGCTGTAACTTTGAAATCATGCCTGCATACTCATGTTTCCAAATGATAGTAAACTTACACTAATGGTTCCATTAAACTTCTAAGTAACCCAAATGATCATATAACTTCCTTTAGAATTATCTTTAAACTCATGATGTAAATCCGACTGATTATGCAATTGATGACCCAAATTCTACCTTACCACCCTTGGGTTTGACAATTCTTCTCACGATGCGTGTGCTAAAATGCATTTTACATAAAAAAAATCAAATTCTGGCTCATGAACTTCTTCTAGTTGTAAGTTTGCTCTGCTTAATGTGTGCCACCTTGTAGGCTAAGGCTATATGCGCTGAAGGCCCGTTATTGGGATGTCTTCATTCTTGAAATTATATGTCCTGTTTATGGTCCTTCCAACAAATGTTGGCCTCGTCCAATTAATTTGGGCAGACTCAAAGCAAACATGCCCATCTAATTATGCTTAATTTTTAGGCCTTGTAATGTATGTGAGCTCCATCTTAGAGTAAGCTTGGGCTGGATAGTAAGTCCGACAATGAAAATATAATCTCTCAACTATTTTTTTAAATGACGTGTCTCAGTCTTGCTTCTTCATGTCAGATAAATACTTGATTATGACAATTGATGGTCATGTTATATCTCTGAGCTTTTATTGGTCACGCGTCCATTAACTCTGAATTGCAAAATGACTATGCTTCATGCCTTTGAACCATGTAGCGAAAACTGGAACTAAAATTTCATTACTAATGTATGAGTCAAGGTTATTCACCAAAGCATGAAGCATGAGAGGCAACGCATGGTCACTGTTAATCTCCAAATCATGCCTTTAAACTTTTTAGTGAAAACTGGAACTAAAAGTTCCTTAGTAGTGAATGAGTCAATGTTAATTTGCTAAGAATTTTTTTTTTTATACACGCATACATTTTCATCTCGGCCTGCTTCAGATTCTTGAGAGACAACCCATGGTCCTTATGCAGGCTCCTTAGACACCACAATTGAATTCCATTGAACGTTTGTTGATTGGACCTCCTTGTATTCGATCTTATAAAATCGTGTGATCTTAATTATGTTTAACTAAAATGTCCTAACCACTTCATACGAGTGGGAGGAGTAATTAACTTTAACGACTTGGTTCAGGATTAACCGTTAAATTGAGAGATTAACCTAATTGCAATTTTCGTTGCTTAAAACTAATCATTCAAATAAATTGAGAGTCGTTAATAAATATAATTTGAATGAAGTTAAAATAAGATAATAATGAACTTACCTTTCTTTATGTTTTGCTACGTAATCGATATACATATCATCTTCTATCAGTCATTTTAAAGCCTTTTCAAATCTAAAATTTGTTAGTTTAAAATTATTATTTGCTAGTCAATGAACACTCATATTTCTAAACCATAGTAATATAATGAAAAATGAAACAATATGCATGCTAGTCAAATATAATGATTTAATATAAAAATAAGTTGCATTTTACATACATAGCGCGCAATTCTTATGTATTCACTTATTTCACACTTGAACTCTCATATTTATACACATATCACTCAAATGTTTACTATTATATCAAAATATCACTATTATCATCTTTTAAAGTCAGATACATGTTTGCATATATACGTTCAAGGAACCAAAATGCTAGGTATATAAATATGAAAGTTTAGGCATAAGATATGTAAATATGTAAGAACTGTGTGTTGCGTATGTGAAATTTCATGAAGATAATTGATAATTTATTAATCAATTATGGCCATTCAAGATAGTTTAGAACATTATATTGTACAATATAATATCTTACTTTTATCTATAACATTTGTGTTCGTCACAGGAGCAACTTCTAAATTATTCTAATTAAAGTGCTCAATATCATTATCCATTTTGAATTCACTTTCACAGTTATCTTAACATCTCGACAAATATTATGAGGAGGTGAACTCTAGAGTGATGTGCGCATGCAAGCATACTGTATAAGTTCAATTTATTCATAATTTCATATCTAGTATTTTTTTCACAATAAATGGCACACAACATGACTATTAAACATGAATTTATAATATTGATTTTAGTATAATAAGTTCAATCATTGGAACAAAACAATCACGATTAAGCTTGCAGTATCAATCAATCTGATCATGTATCAATTTGATACAATTAGTTTAGAGGAATCAAATGTATTGCTATAATATAGAAGTGTGAATACCCTCCTAGATGATCATTTTTTTTTCTTAGGCCTCTACTCTTTCAATATATCATCTATAATAATGTATAAGATAATATAATTTTTTTATTCTTATTAAAAATTAATTGACCTTTTGTTCAAAGATGTTTATTTTTATATTATTCTAAATCATCAATCTATTAATTAACATGGTATTCTTATTGACTTATTTAGATTTGATATTATACTATCAGACTTTTTACAATTCTAATTATTATATATTGTACTGTAACCTATATATATATATATATATATATATATATATATATATATATATATATATATATATATATATATATATATATATATATATATATATATATANGAAAGTTCAAAGGCTACTATATTAAATAAAAAGTAAGGTACATATAGATTTTGTGGAAGGTCACAAACATGACACCCAACCCACACAAAAAAGGAGAAAAATACAACAAAAAATATAAGAGATCTAAATAAAAACCAAAAGGTGCCAAAATAAGAGTATTAGATAGCTAGAGAGTGACCCGATTTTGCCTTGCCTCTGCCTCTAGTTATAGGGAATGAGCCAGCTAATAAATTGGTCAGATGAGCGTCATTGCGAGTAGTAACCAATGTATCATCTAATAGATTCCCTAGCTCGAGTCGTCCTTCGTTCTTTTTCTTTCTCCTCGTGCAGACCTAACATTCCTCATCCGAAGAGTAGCTAATATGATCAGCTGAATGGTCTGAAGTGTGCATGATATGTATAGGTTGTTGAACATTAGAAACAACTTGTTGTACCAGCTGATCTTTTATCGGGTCAAATGAGCACTCTCGTGTGTCTTGGCATGTAAGTGGGTTTTCTTTAATAACAGTAAGTGGTATCAACACATTTGGATCTGTACATGTAGTAAAGTGTTTTTCATGTGGAACTGTGATGTTGGAAAGAGGATCGGATTGGACTTTCTCAACAAGGATAATAGGTGATTGATCTTTAGTGATATTTGGCTTTAAATGAAGATGCAAGCGATTGTAAATATTAAAACTATGACCAAACGTACCACAATGAGAGCAATAAGGAGGATCTGGTTCTATTTCAACATTTTGCAATACCCGTTGTGGATAGTGTCAATCCATATCTCATCCGGAGCTGGTTGAATGATATCTCTCTCAACTAAAACACATGCCATAGAAGATCTGGTGACAGCAAGCGTAGGACTATCCACCTTGAGAGGCTTATCGTAAGCAGTTGTTAAAGAGTAGAGGATTTTCATGTTAAACAGATGTAATTTTAACCCCAGAAACTTTATCCAAACTGAAATGATATGGGACTCCTCTTTTGGATCAAAACTGGTAGTCCACTTCAGAATTTTCATAAAACGATTGTCGATCTTAATAATTTTTTGAGAGAAATTCGAGTGTAATCGGCATCGTGAGATAGCTGAATAAGTATATTTCGACCGTTTAGTAAACCAATGTTCTAACTGCCCAATAATTTCATAGCATCAAATTATTTCCTAATGATCTCCAGTTTTGGTGACCCTAAAGGAATTTTCCCACTAGAGCAAAACACCAAGAGGACGCTAGAGCACCAGTTTAACCTCGGTGAGAACAAGTGCAGGCTTCCTTTTTTTTCAAGCTTTTTAATAAAAGTGTGATTACTGCCACCTTTAAGAGTCTTGTGGTACGATTGTGGAACTTTGCAGGACTTACCGATAGCAAAAGTAAAATTTGAACCTGGAGGAGGGGCACGAGCAGGAATGAGCAAGTCGCCTGCAAGGGGATTTGCATAGAAACGGAGCGTCGATGTCATCTCCCTCACAAGATGGTGGTCACGGTCAGGAAAGAAACAGTCTGGCGGGCTGCAAGGAAGCAAGGGATTGTTAGGCAGCGTCGAACAGAGATGACGCAAGCTATGGGTGCTGCGAGCGACAGAGGCTGCGAGGCAGAGGAGCTGTCGGGCGCAGGCCAGGGAAGCAGTGTCGAGCAGAAACGACTCGAGCTAATGGATCTTTGAACGAACAGAAGCTTCGATCAAGATGCTGAGCAGTATCGAGACGACGACGCGAGCAATGGAGCGAAGCTGCGAAAGAGACGCAGACGCCAGTATGGAGCAAGAGTCGACAATGCGAGGTCGTCTTCCTTCGAGCGATAGAATCAATTTTGACTGAAATCATCGATGGAAGCCCTGGCCTAATATATATATATATATATATATATATTTATATAATTTTATTTCAAAGGAATGGCCGAAGGCTATTAGACGAGTCACGACCATCTGAGTGTGTTAATAATATTCAAGTACCACACTCTACACACGGGGGATTTGAACCCGTGACTTGAGGGGACTTACGAGCTTCATAGAAGTTTATCTACTAACATCCCACGGTATGCGCGCGCGCGTACACACACACACATATATATATATACCCTTTATTTTTTCACATAATTAAATTATTACTAATTTAAAATTGAATTTAATATTTGATATCTCTTCGTACTTTATTCATTTTAACTTATTATCATATTTAATATTTTTTTACAATTATTTTTTCAACTTTAATATCTGAAGATTGATTTTCAAATAAATTTAATCATAATAATTATTATTATTTTTATTTACTTATACTTGCTAATTTATTCATTTACTTTATATTTTTGTTTAAATAACTACTTGTATGCTTTCTATTTATACATATATCATGATAAATTCGCTTGTTGTTTTCTTTTGGTTTCATCTAATAATTACGATAAAATTTCTAATATTATGACTCGCTTAATATCAGTTTAACTTTTCACTTTGTTTTCTCAAAATTTATAATTTTTGCATATCAATCATTTGTCGGTTCAATCTCATATATATATATATATATAGTTTCATGAACTATTTGGGTCTGCCTATAGAAAGTATTGACTTCATACTTAAGTAAATCCCAATATGATGTAAGGTGTACTCTTGTTACAATTAATATAATTTACTATAAGAAAAAGCAATTTCCCATCACATTGAGGATGCTCGAAGGTAGGGGTTGGCTTTTTTTAAGCGATTTACACTGTTTACTCTCTTTTTTGGGCACATTATGCATGGTAAGCATTAGTTGTTTAGGATTTGGCTAATGGGACTAGGTGAAGTTTATGTAGTGTGCCAAAATTTGTTAGCGTGTGTACACACGCACAAAATAACTGATTAAATAAAATAACTTTATCTTTTGCTCACTTGAATTGGTTTTGTTTGATGGTTGCCCATGCTGCATAAATTTTTAGTTTTTTTTATTAGCACTTACTCTGATTCTGGTATGCAGCTGTATGATATATCTAATATATCATGTATAATCCCATATTTTTAAGTTTTGCAATGTGACATTTCCTTCACCATACCTGTTTCTCTCTCCTCCTTTCTCTCGATCTCTCGTTTGTTTATTCTCCCTTTCACTTTTCTATCCCTCTTGCTTTGCTATCTGTTGTACTTCTGTGTTATACACTGATGTCGAAAAAGGGATTTCATTCTCAACTTGTTCCTATCAAATACCTTTAATTGCGTCAATGGAGGCTAAAATAAATTCTAATTTTGATTTTGTAGTTGGCACTTATGAGAAATATTAGACATCTTATTTGAGCGTCATCTGGGCTTCAGTTAGTGAAACTTTGCTTTGTACATTTAAGGCTTGAGATGACATGATTAAGTGAATTTTCTATGGATACTTACTCCAGAATTCTTGCAGGTAAGCCAAGACATGGGAATTGAAACACCCATTCCAGTCAGTTTGAAGCTAAGGGACTTGAATAATGTATTTAGTAGGATTGTTACTGCTGCACAGCACCCACATCTTAGCATTCCTGAGACTGAAGTTGGAAGGAATCGAAAACAATATCGACGGCTTGTGAATCGATCTCTCATGTTTGTTTCAGGTATAATCACTTATCAATAGCATTTTACAGACATCATTTTTTATATAAATGTGATCAAGTAAGGGAAACCGGAGGATGGAGAAATAAAGTAAAAAATATCTAGAATCACGAGGGAGGCTACATATCAAAATGTTACTTTTTCCATATTTTAGGATTTTTTTTTTTTGGTATTAGGAAAAGGAAAAGAATGAGAAATAAAAAATAAATAGTTGATTTGATTCAAACACCTTTAATCCATCTATTGTATAACCTAATATTATTTACATATTATGCCTTTCGATAGTCATATTTTATTTTGATTAATATAGTTTTTTTCTCAAAAAATTTATGCTCTACTACAATGTTTAAGCATATTTTAAAATTATTTTGAATATTATGATGATCTCATGAAATGCAAAATTTTATATATGTATAATTATACTGCTAATCATGCTTAAAATTTAAAATTTAATGAGTCACTCAAAATAATTGACTTGATTTCTAAATAGCTGTGCTCCAGCTCAGAGATGTCTTACTCAATTTGCTTGTGTGTGTGAGAGAGGGAGAGAATTTAGAGGAAGTGGAGGGATGGCGAGAAAGCTTATAATTTGCTATATTTCTCTTTGATATCACCCCTATTTAGAGGAATGTTCAAGAGGATAAAAAGTTAATAGATTGTGGGACAGCTTAGTCTTAAGCCAGAGATTTCCCATAGTTTGTTGATTTCAAATTCTGAAAGTGAGAAAATATTTCATGTATTGATTTCCAATTTTGAGATCCTCTAATATGATATTTCCGCTCTTTTGAAATTTTGAAATCTATAAATTAAAGATAACATGAGTTGAAAACAGGGCAAAAAAGTGGTCAGTCGAAGAGTGGTGAAATTAAAAGTATTTTTTAAAATTAATTGCATTGAAATTTTAAAAGATCATTATTATTGGCATTGCGAATCATATTTTGTCTTTTTTGACATTTTTGACATAAATAACTATCATTTGTATTTAAAATGATATGTTTATAATGTCATATATTTTATAAAGATATTTCAATTTAAATATTTAATAATTTGCGTTAAAGGAAAAGGGATACAAAGATGTGCAATAAAAATTTTTTTACACATAAAAATTAGCTCCCTATAGAATTTTTGCTTTATAAGAAAACAACATGAAAGTATATTTAGCATGCTTATTGATATATTTTTTTAGCAGCATTGATGTTTTTCTTGTCATCATCTGGGGCACATGTTCTAATTTTTTGGATGATTCCATCATGAGATAATTAGAGGATGTGAATATATCTTCAAAGTAAAAATGTGAAAGACTTGTTTTTTTTTTGTTTATTTTATCTATCATTTAATCGATTGTTTTGTGGCGCATGCACACTCTTGTTGGTTTTATCATCAACTTTTGGGGCTCGAGGTTTAAATATTAAAGTTATTGAAATCATACAAGATCTGAGCTTGCTCACACATGGAACTATTTTTTCTGATTAAATGTGTAAATAAAGTAGGTGCATCCAAAGATTCTTCGTGTATGGGGAATTTTTTTCATAAAAAGTGGTGTTGAGTGGGGTGTGGTCTAGGAGTGGAGGGATTTGATTGATGAAATAGCGGACACTTAAGACCACATCTTTTCAAAATTGATTCGCACCAGTGTGAAACATGAATGTCGTGATAATATCAAGAAGGTAGTATTTTTGCATTCAGCAACACCATTCTATTGAGAAGTATAAGGGTAAGAAGCTTGATGAATGAAAATATTGGCAAAATAGAAGTTGTGAAATTGTGGTTGCGTGAATTTTAAAGCATTTTTGATACAATATTTTGATAAAGCGGGTAAATTGAACTTTATTATTAAGAAAGGAGTTGAAATGCATGGAGGACCACCAATTGTCATTTAATTTGACCCATATAACTTTTGGAAAATTACAAGTGAAGGTTGTTAAATATTGTAAACCCATATGAGTAACAATCGGGCTTAATCCCCAATTCTTTGGGCAAGTTAACCCAAAAGGATGATAGCAAGACCTAGTGGGAGTATGGAAAGAACTCGTGGTGGTGTTTACCTAGCTTGCATGCATTGCAATCAAATTTGATTACATATGGGGAGTTGGAAACAATCTTGATATTTGTTCAGGGGAAGTACCCAACCCGATAATGCTAATGAAAATTAGTAATGGTAGAGGAAAATGTTGGAATATTAGTCGTTAGTAGACTCCATTATTTTAACATCACCATTTTTTTTTCTTAGCTGAGATATTGAAAGATATAATTTATGTAGAGGGATAGAAGGTTTCATGATAATTATGTGATTCAGTGAAATAGTGAATAAATAATATATCCAGAGAAAGTTTTGGGATAAAACATTGGAGATAGAAAGAGAACTTGGTAAGGAGTTGCAATTTTTTTTTCCTTGAGACACGAGAAGGGGCTTATCTTCTGCAATCACAGAAGAAATGGAAGGTCATGTTGATAGAGAAGTTCACAGTTACAAGTGTTACGGAAAGTGACGTCTGGAAAAAAAATTCAGAACATATACTTGAGGAGATAGCTACGTTTGATTCAAAGGAGAAAGTATTTATGAGGCGGATGTGGAAATTTGAGATTCATATTTCTCTTAGAAAGCATGATAGAATTTGAAGAGGTGTTAGAAGTGGTGAAAGGACTAGCAGAAGTTGTCCCTTAGGCATGTTTGACAGTATGAGGGCGGCTAAAATTGTTTCAACGTTATTTTAAAGGATGATCGGCATACCGCAACAAGAATATAGTGGGAATGACCCGTTAACTAACTCATAATTTATGAAATGGGAAGAGTGCTTTGTTACTTTCAAAAGTTGAAATGCCAAAAAATGAATAGACTTCTCCGACGGTAGGATAAATCTTCTTGTGAAGATTGTAAGGTAATTTAGGGATAAAGTTTATCCTAAGAACATAAAGTTTTGATGATGGGGTTTATCTTAGAAGTATATTTAAATTAATTTAAAATTAGCTTTTCTATGAAAAGTGGTTGAAGTTTGCAAGCTGTGAAGTTAATTTTTAAAGATAGATTGTTTAGGGGTGCATATTAGAAATCTATAAGATGAATCGTTGCATTTAAAGTTTGTCATATATTTTTTGAATTAGTTTTTTAATACAATGTGTGTGTGTGTGTGTGCATGTATGATTTGAATTTTAAAGTATTTGAGATAAATTGAAACATAATAAAAGTATTTCTTTAAGGAATTCTGACTCTATCTCTTAGCTCCCCCCCTTTACACTAGATTTTTTTTTTAGGATTAAAAATTTGAGTAAAGTATCAGAATAATGGTCTGACTATTTAATTAAGGCCTTTTTAGTGCTAGAGTCTATTAAAGTGTCAAATTAGTTCCTACACTTTTTTAATATTGGCTGAAATAGTCCCTATAGAATATTATTTTAGCCCCAATTAAAAGTTGACATTTTCTTAGATTGGATCTAAAATAAACACCCCCCCACTCCAAAAAACTTATCTCATTAAAATTTAGATTTACTTACAATTAATAAAAGAAAATTACCTAAATTTATTTATAATAGACAAAATAATTTTTTAGTATTCTGGATGTATTTATTTTGTATGTTATTAGAAATAAATATTTATTTTAAATTCTTGTATCCAAATAATCTTGAAGCAGTTGTTACTGACGAGAAATTTGTGATCTAACTATCTTGATTAACTTGTATTGGAAGTGAAAATAAATGTGTCTTAGTCAAAGTTTGAGGATATAAATGAAATATGGGATTATTCTTAAATAAGAGATTTAAGGAAAAAAAAATTTAGTAAATAGCATAATATACAAAATGTTGAAGTTTTTTTCTTGTGGATTGAATAAAGTGAACTTGAGCTGTCTATAAACAACTCACATGAAGTTTGTCTATAAACAACTCACGTGAAGTTTGAACTTGAAGTTTAGAGGAGATAGCTCTTGGCATATGGAGTTATTTGGAGCGATTCAATTATTTTTCAACGGAATCTAAAATATAAAGATCATGTTGAACGATTTGTGAAGAAGTATTTCCATTCTTATAGAACAAAGAAGATATTTACAATTGTTGATACCGTATAATGGATTGAAATTTACAGTTCATGTTATGAATTTTAGGGGGTAATAGAGCATATATGCTTTTGAAAATCGTGTTTGCAATGAATAATCAATTTGGATTTGTGTCAAAAAGATTCAATATGGGTAAGAACTTTTTGATAAGAAATCTAAAGTATATTGTAGAAAATAATATCATACGATTTGGCTTAATCTCTATAAGTTGTTTGATTTTCTATCACGAGAAATTTTTTGGTTTGCATTGAAAAATTATTATTATCTAGTGGACGTGAAAGTTAATAATGATATATATAATAAAATTTTGACCAACATTAGAATAGTTACATGATGATTAAAGAGTTTTAATTTGTCATAAGATCATTAACTTAATATTTTTTTTATTCGTGATGAATATGAGTATTAAAAATATTGAAAACTAACGCTGTTTTAAACATTAAAATTGTGGCAGCAGCCATCAATCGTTCCCCAATGAATACTATTTTAATGATTCATATACTATTAAATACAATCAAACATATAATTATCAATGGTTTTTTGCATTCATATTTTGATCTTTGTTTCTCTTCCCTCTTACAATGCAGTTGGTGCTGCTGCTGCAGTCGTAGGACTTGCTGCCTACAGGATTTATGCTTCAAGGAAAAATTCTTCAAACTAAATGAGTTTATGCACCATTATGCCTTTCATGCTGGCTGCGATAATTCAGTTTTCTTTCTTTATTTCTTTATTTCTTTCGGTTCTCTCTTTTGTACAGAGACCCATCCATTGATTTTCAGTTGAAACCTACATGTAGTATCATAGGTTCTGTTTCGGATTGTGCTGTTTCGGATTCTAATGTGATCTTTCTTGGAGGTCTAGGTTATGTTAATTTGTTAAATTTGTGTTACCTAGCCACAACAGCACGAATTTAGTCAGATTAGTTTCTTCTGATGTGGAAATCAAATCCAAAATTCCAATTCAAAGAGGTTTGAGATCTTCCAGATTTTGGATTGAAGTGCAGTTTGTCGAGAGAACAAGGGAGGAAGAGAAGAGCAGAAAAGGTATTTGTTTGGACTCCAGTTTTGTTTTTTGCTTCTTTTTTTTTTTTCTCTTCCATTTTATGGGCTCTGCGATCTTCTTGCTGTTTTACGCTTTGCCTAAATTTTCCTTTCGAGTACTCTCAGAAGGCCTCTCCACCTCATTTAAGTATTTGTATTATTGTATACACTTCTAATTTTATTTCATTTACTTTGTTTGCCCTTGGAATCAGCCATTGTGCAGTGTTACTATGCTAATGGCTTTGATCATAACATTGTTGAGACTAGCTTTGTTTAATGTCTTGTATTGTAAATTGCTGTTAAATGCTGGCAGTTCTTGAAATGAGAAGTTAGTAAAGCGGTACAAATGGGCTTCAAAATTCATTGAATGCTATCGATTTATACAAGCTCTGTTTGACTTGAGTTGGAGAACTTCAACTTTTTTTAGCATCTTTAAGAGGATGAAAGTTTTCATTAGCCATTCTGAACATCTCACAATAGAGAGGTGATGCTTTGCCTGTTCCTGAGGTGCTCCTGTTATATTTTTTATGGTGGAAGATAAAAGAAATGAATAAAATAGAAATTTATCCGAGTAAAAATGATATATAATAATTACATTGGCAAATAAATTGTTTTTTTAGCAATAATAATTGCATTTTTTGTTAAATCTATATCATCATTAGGATTGCAAGTTGTTGTCAATGATGATTGAAGAAATTTCTTCAGTGAATATCTACAAATTGGAAAACTTCCTAAGGAGTTCATTCTTCTCTAAAATGCATATGAGAGCATTGTCATTTGCTTTGACACTTTGTATCTATGTTTATTGAACCATTATGGTCTTAATGCCCAAAGAAAAAGGAGATTGAAAGATTGGTGAGTTACACTGAATTGTGTGGAATCTTATTAGACTATAATGACTCGAAAGTTCTACAAGTGATGCAATAAAACTTTGTCAATGCTAAATTTATTGTCTCATTTTACATCATCCACTAAATATATTGTATCTAATGATCGTTTCATGTTGACTGAGAGTTTGCGTATGTATTTAGTTGGCCCTTTTAACCCCCATCACAAGAGATGGAACTAATTCATTTTAACCACCACAGATTAATTTTCTGATTGGATTGAAGCACTTCCATTGGAAGAACTAAAAATAGATAGTGTTGTAGTTTTGTACCGTGTCATGCATAGATTTAATGTGCTTGGTCAAATTATAGCCTATGATGACATTGCCTTTCGATGTACTGAAATCGGTCGATATATGCTATGAGTTTGTATTCATTAGATATGTTTTTTTGCGGCCAATAACCAGATAAAAGTCTTTAATAATAATTTGTTACAATTAATAAAAAAAAATCTTGGAAATAAATAAGCTTAGCACAAAAAATTGCCAAATGCCATAGAAGTTATGGTTCCACATTAATTACCCCATATTCTTTTGCTTTTGGGTGTTAGTCTTGTCTTTAATTTAGAGATGTAGTTTTTCCTGCATTATTTGTTGCCTAAGGCTCTGTTTGACGTGGCAGTGTGGCATCATAACGTTGTTTTGGTTGTTTTGGTAAGTTGTGTTTTGACAAATTTTTTTTTAAATTTGTCAGTCACCGCTCCTGGCTTGGTGCAGTTGGAGTTTTCTAATTGTGGTCTAACTGTTTCAAAAAAAAAAGGTTGTAATAGTCATCATAATTTTTTGCAATATTAGATTATTCTTTAGCAGCTTCTTAATAAATTGTAGCTATCACAAATAGAGCCTAAGTTACAAGTTAACCTAGGATGAAAACATTCAATTGAGAATGAAAGAGTGATAGCCTTAATGAAGAAAGTATTTAAACTTGACAAATTCTACTCTATTATGAGGTTGGCTCAGCTCATAGAAAGTTGTTTCAAACTACATTAAGGAATCAGATCTTGTCTAGTTTATGTGAAAGCCTATTATAAAATTTGAGATCACTTGAAAGGGGGCACTTTTACATTTGAGCAATTATGTCATGATAGTTCTTACCAACTAGTTGGCTCTAAAGGTAAAAATCTTATACCACCAATTAATGAATGATATCTTAAAAAATATTATTCTCAAGCCAACTTTAAGATTTAATAGTCCTGGTTATTAAAATTCATAATTACAACATTTGTAATTTTATATAATTCAAGCACTAACAAAATAGAACATATATGATTTTCTTTAGTTTCTTGGTGGCTATTTCCCTAAGAATTTTTAGTTCAATGAATCAATCATCACTATTAATAAATTCCTTTGTTGTCAATAAGCTTTGAAATTTCTAGGCACCCTAGCAAATTTTATGGTCGAATTGACTGTCTTGTGCTCCCTAAAAAATCTAACTTTTGTATTCAAGGATTACCCTTTTGAATGTTTATTATTTTTGTGTTCTAGTAAATTCATTTGTCTAAATAATTTTGTTAGGCTCCTTTGTGCAAGGAATACACTTAGATACAATGAGTTCTTAATTATAGTGTCATTTAATCATCTTAAACATATGATGAGGCCTTTAAAATTATTTATCTTTGAAGTGTTTATTAAATCCTTGGTTCAGTTTCCTTGAATTGGTTTGAGCATGGTTTTTGTTAGCAAAGACATAATATTTACATCTCTTAAATGAAAATTGATTGATTTGTTTAGCTCAAAAATAAGCTTATTTTAGTTTATTGAAGCTTAAATTCTTATGTTATTCACATGACTAATTCATAATCATAAATATGCATATTGAAAGGATAGAATACTTGGGATTTAGGAAGGGGTAATTAAATGGCTACATAGCCTTCTTGATATTAAGTTTATGGGAAAAACCTACTTTTATTTCTATTTCATACACAGCTGAAGAAGTCAAGATTAACTAAAATTAATTTTAAAAGTCATAAGAAATTTCTTGATTAAATGACCTTCTTAAGCTTAAATTTTAGGAAAAGGCTTAAAATTCCATTATAGGCACAACCAATGAAATTTTGGTTATTTAAATTTAGTCATATAACTTTCAAGAAAAATCTCGAGTTTTTTATTGAATGGCCTTCGTACTTAAATCCAATGAAGTGGTAAAAATTTTCTAAGGCACAAGTAAGAAAATTTAGGTTAACTAAAATTAGCTTTGATCATTTTAGGATTAATTGAAATAATTTTACAAGGTTATGGTTGTATGTGTCTTTATTGAGCTCAACCTCAATGAAAAGACATAACATTTCATTTCAAGTATAGTTGAAGCCTGAATTAACTAATATTAGCCTTTACAATTTTAAAAAAAGAGATTAAAAATTAGAAAAGAATATATTTTATCAAGGCCTTAAGAAAATTTTCATAAATAGGCATTTTGAGCAAAAGCTTGACGTTGTAATGTCTTGTAACATAATAAACAGATCTTAGTTAGCCCTCACTGAGAAAAAGTTTATAAAAATTCATATGTTGATCAAAACTAATATGCGTGCCAAAATTTAAGGTTGGATCCCATACACATCTGATAAGTTTTTCTACCTCTTTGACTAATAAATCGTAACTTAGTATACATCAAACTTAGAAATCTTTAGGCTAACCTATTCTATTAACTCGGTCAATAAAAAAATGAAAAATAAAATAACCCTTGTGCTTAGTGAATAGAGAAGAATTTAATGAACTAAAATTTAAAAATATTTGTTTAATGTATAATTTTTAATTAATTAAATTCCCTAAGCCTTATTTAAATCAAAAATAACTAAATATTAATCACAATGAAATAAAATTTTCAGGATTTATATTTCATTAGCCCATGAATGTTTTTAGATTTTTACAAAGTCCAAAAAGCCCTAATTTTTTATGGTAATTATCTCAATTTTATTAAAATGATTATAAAAAATAAAATATAAACCAGAAAAATATAAGATAAAATTTTGAGGGTTAATCAGAGTCAGAGGCATTTAAGAAAAAAAATGAAATTTAAAATTTAAAAATATATTTCCTAAATATTTTTTTATTAAAAATAATTTAAAAAAAACTATAAAAAATATAAATATAATCCAAAACGACACAGGATTTTCTATCACTAAAGATAACAACCTTAAGATGTTCCCGTATAAGTTTTTAAGACAAAATGTATTTTGAATACCTACATATATTTTCTTATGATTTTACAAATTATTGACTTAGTTAATTACAGAAATCAAAATAAAAGTCAAAAAAATATAAACAAAATTTGGGTTCACTAATGTCACAGGGCTTAAAAAAGATGGAAGTGATTTTAAAATTAAAAAAAATGTATTGTCTACTTATTTTATTACTAAATCAATTAAAATTTTTTAAAAATTAAAATATAATCCAAAAAAATATTAAAATTATCCTAATTGGTCCTCTGCCCTATATAAAAAATATAAAATTATCTTAACGGCAGAGGACATATTTTGGGTAATTAAATCAATTACTATTGAAAATTCATAACTATGGGTTTAAATAATCGCAATAAATAAATAAATATCAGAAAAATATAATTAATCAATGTTGCCTTAATTATTCCATGAGTAAGAGGTCAAAGAAGTTTCACGATCATTTAAATCAAAATGTAAGACTTGTGGGGTATAAACCCTAAAGGGCATAACTGTAATTTTAGGGTTTTACACTCTAACCCTACTTTCAGGTTTGATCGAAGGGAAATAGGTTAAAATGTGTGATAATTGGTTCAATGAAGTGATGAAATACAAACAATAATTAGGGTAGTAACACATTCATGACATTTTCTTAAAAAGGGTAAAATGACAAATATTTGAATTGTTATGTATAAGATGAAAAGAATTAGTTAAAAGATTAACAATTCACTAATTTGAAACCCCCAATCTATCATTAGATAAAGTTCAATGATTTTAAAATCAAATGCATATTTTTATAAAACCTTTCAAAATTACAAGTTTACCCATAAGTTTTAAGAGCTTGATAGTGAATCAAGTTTAACTTGATGTCATTTGAGGAGTACTCGAAAGAGGAAAACATAAACGATAATGAAATATTTTAAAGCACTACAATCTCAAACCCAATTGAGGGGTGTGAGTATAAAATTCTTTAATGACTGTAAGTACTCCCAAAGGGTGTTCACCTATACAACTTTTAATATAATATAAAAATTGAACATTTACCTCACTCATGGGCTAATTAGGACATCAACAAGCTTACATGGAGCACAATATAAAATTTAACAATATAACTTTTAATTCAAAATACGTTGATCAACTCAACAATATAGCAAGGCCAAAGGAACTTGAATTGGTCTTGAAGATTCCAAAGTTGTTTAGAACCACTCCTCGAATACTTTTGCAAGAGTTTAGATTTTTCATAAGACATTTAGATCTACTATGATTTCTTGCGGAAAATCATCCTAAAACAAAAGACCCGCCATAATATAATTTGGGCCCCTTTAAATTAGAGTATGTTGAAATGAAATGACCTGCCGCAACTTTACCTATAGTAGTACCTATTGTTTAGGGGTATGAGTCTTGGGCATTGTATCTCTTAAACCTGATGACTTCATGAGGGTACGCGATTGGCATTAATATTCGCCAATATTTGGTGAAAGGTTGCCCCTACTCTCATGGGCTACTGGTGATTCTAGCCCGACAGTGTGACTAACTCGTAAAATGTCTGATTTACAAAAATGTGTCAACATATAGTATATCATTTTCCTGATAAAAACGTATATTTTGTCTACTAAATGGAAATCTTAATTTACTTTGATGTATGACAAATTAAGAATTTGTTAATGTTACTTTTGACAAGTTCATATGTCAGTCACATAGACCGGGCTGAGGATAACCCTCCATTGATTGTCTTGCTGGTGGCCTTTTACCTTATGTTGGATCTCATATACATGATGTTGATGGTTTTCTGCGGAATTCCGTCGAGAATTATTAAGTCTTCGGTTTTATTCTGAGCCCACCCCTAACTTGAATACTTATACCTGGTTTCGATCTCTCATATATGTGCCACTTGACTTTACACACACACACACACACACACACACACACACACACATGCACATGTCATTTGTGAATGTTCAATTTGCCGTAATACTTGCTTGTTTTACCTGTAATTTTAAACTCTTTAGATGTGGCGTCAGAGGAGGCATGGATGTACTACCACAATTTTTTACTGCACTTTACTGTATATATTTGTTTGTTTACACATGCAACATTAACATTATGTTATTTACTATACCTGTAAAAGACCCTTATGAAAGAGGACAGTAGGTCATCTGTTTAGGAGGAACCCTACAACAAAACTCAGTGACCCAACAAAAACCAAAAAACACTTTTTAAAGCCCAAAAACGTCTAAAAAAAGAAGCATGGAGCTAAATTAATTTTTTTAAAATGAAAAGGCGACCAACTATAGGATGTGATACCACCTTAAATAAGGTGTAAATCATTCCTTCCTAATGTAACATACATATTGAATCAAATCTAAGAACAAAGGTATAACCTCCTTAAATTAAGCAAGGTTTCCAACCCCTCAACTAATGGCAAGTTGGTTGTGAGGACCCTTTAAATAGGAGAAAGGCTTTCTCCCTTAATCTAGTTAATCTGTTAACTCTTATGTTGGATGTAAATCATAGTGTTTTCCCACCTAAGGTAATGATTCAAATTAAATGTGAGGTTTGGAGGCTCTCCACTGATCTAGTTAATTTGTTTACTTCTTAGGTTGGAAGTGAATCTCAGTGTTTTCCCACTTAAGGAAATGATTCAAATCAAATGAGAGGTTGGGAGGTAAACCACCTTAAATAGATGTAAGACATCCTTTTCTTAGCTAGTTCCCAAGATTAGAGGTAGGCCACCCTTTAATGGAGCAAGGCGTCATTTCTTGGACTAGCCCAAATCAATTAAGAGATCGTAAGTAAGCCACCTTAAATATAAGTAAGACATACTTTCCTCAGCTAGTTTCAAAGATTAGAAGTGAGCCCCCGTAAATGGAGTTAGACATCTCTTCTTGAACTAGCCCAAATCAAATTCAAGGACAAGAATGAAACTTTCTAAATGAGAAAGGGTTTCCAATTCCTTGATTGGCACTCGAATTGGAGGTAAGTCCCTTGGCATTCCTCCTCGACCAGTATAATGGATGACTCATATCACACAAGACGATCTAGCCTTCTCAATTGGTCACACTATTGGCACACTATTAAATCACTGGTCAGCTGTAGTTTGTTTCAAACCATCTTAAGCTTAAATAGCAACCTTACTAAACTATGGGTGTTTCACTTAACGGGAATCACAGTTAAGTCATGGTCAGTTTCTTACAAGGGAGCATAACATGTGACTCGAATCGCATGAAATGATCGAGTCTTCTTTGATGTAATTACCTTTTTCTACCTTTTAGGTAGGAAATAAAGCATCCTTACAAAGGAGCAAGGCATTTATACCTAATGTGATGAGCATGTTAGGTTAAACTTGAGGTTTGGAAGTAAGCCCTTTAAAGGAAGTAAGGTGTCCTTTCCTTGACTATTTCTTAAGATTGAAAATAAGCTCCTTAAATAGATTAAGGCCTCCTTTCTTATGCCAACTCAAAACAAATTTGAGGTTTGAAAGTAAGCCCCCTAAACGGAGTAAGACATCATTCCCTCAAATCACAAACAAATTTTGAGGATTGGAAACATGCCACTTTAAATAGGAATAAGACACCCTTTCCTCAAAATAATTCCCAGGGTTGGGAGTAAGCTACCTTAAATAAGAATAAGTAACCATTTCCCTAAAATAATTTTTAAGATTGGGAGTAAGCTACCTTAAATAGGAATAAAATACCCTTTCCTCAAAGTGGTCCAAAAAGATTGGGAGTAAGTCACCTTAAATAGGAATAAGGCACCATTTCTTTAAAATAAATTTTAGGATTGGAAGCAAGACACCTTAAATAGGAATAAGGCACACTTTCCTCAAAATGGTCCCTAAAGATTGGGAGTAAGCCATCTTAAATAGGAGTATGACACCCTTTCTTAAAACTAATTTAAAATCTACTCAGTGATTTCGTGACCAGTAAATCTGGCCCAATTGAGTTATTTTTATCTTTACTTTAGAAATTGTTTGATTACAGAGGAAGGTTTTGGGTTGTTTCCAAAAACTGCATTGTGAATCAGCAGTGCAACAAGATTGTTGGAGGTCCTTTGTTAGCATCTATTTTCAACGTCATAAGCACTAGACATTTCTTAGTGATAAGGGATCACACCACAGTCTTACGTAATATCTCGTCACCCAAGGAGTCCACAAAGAATTCAGTGAGCACTTCTAACACCAAATTAAGGAGTTCGTCCCATACCGATCTTGCTAAAAAATTGTTACCATTGGTCGACATTGGTCTACAAAGGGCGAGCCCGACAACAATTCTAACATTTAGAAGTCACATTTTAGCCATTATGGACTTCTCATTACTCGAACAAGCAATACAATCACCTTGACGGGAGTTTGAAAGGTCAAAGTGACCTAAGTGCCTGACATGACCATGCTTAAAATTTGTGTGGCCACGCCTCTCCCTTAAAGTGGCCACACCCAGAATCTAGCATGATTATGCTTAAACATTAAAGGGGTCGCGACACTCTACATGGGGGTGTAACCAGGCCCGATGTCGGTGTGACCACTTCAGCCAGATTGAGAGTTTGGCATAATTACACCAACCCTCGGACGTGGTCATTGCAAAACCCCACTCGTGATGTCTTTTAACTAGTGTGTCCACACCAGTTTTCCTGGATCGTGCCATTTTGTGTAGAGGTCCCAAAAATTCACCATTAATGTTGGACAACCCCATGTTGAACTTGTTTCTAATCCTCAAATGGTATGGCAGATGATCATGGCCATAATCCTTTTACAAATGGGAGAAGATCATTAATAGGGGGATATAACTTCTCCCTTAGGTAGTACAATCAAGGCATCGAAGGCCATTCGAAGAGAAGAGCTGGAGTGATTCTTGGAGAGCTTAGAGAGAACTTCTTGAGCTTCTTCTTCTTCCATCTGATTTCCTTTCTTCCTCATGATCATTCGCTTCTTCGTTTCTCATCAAATCTCTTAAGGGAAAGATAAGTGGGCTTTAGTGAATTTTCTTGGAGAAAAAAACATTGTCTCCTTTAGAAAATGAGAGCTTCATCCCACTTGGAAGAATAAAAATTTCAAATTTTCTTTGGAAGAGAAGAGCTTCATCTCGACAAGGTAGGAGGAAAGAATAAGTAAATAGAATGTTTCATCAAACGTCACAAAGGTGAAATCCTTGGAACTCTTTCATTTTTCATTCTTAGAGTCCCTTGGTCTGGATGATAGAGATTTAAGGACCTATTCATTGTTTTAGAGGAAAAGGCCCTTAGGTTCGGAGCCTTTCATTGAAAATTCCTATGAATTTTGAGGTCTTCTTCTAAGCCATAACATAAAAACTTAACCAGTTGGAAACCTAGCATTCTCGTGGTTTTTCAGCAGCTTCTACACTTGATGAATGGGTTGAAGCCACGTCAATCAAGAGAACAAGAAAATCCTCTGGTTCTCATTCTCAAGATTACGAAGGTCATATCCATGAAGGAAAATCTTCATTTTCATGAAAATTTTCCCTTTGTGGAAAATTTCTGTGTTTGCCAGATAAATAGAGGTAGGCCCTCTGTTACATTGTGTAACGGATGGCAACAATGACTTCATCAACCCTATATCTTATTTGAGAATGCTAGGATGAATCTAATTTTCTCTTAAATGCATCTGGTTTCATTTATTTTGCATGCCTTGCATAACACTTTGCACATGTACCCACTTCAGTTTGATCGGATGCCAGGCCCGATTGATTGATCAATTCCGTTCGATCGACCACAAAGGTATGATCAACCCCACACTTCAATTCAATCGGGTACCCCGACCCGATCGGCCGATCAATTGTGTTCGATCGGCCACCAAGATCCAATCAACCACTCACTTTAGTTCGATCTGTTGCTCTATCTCAATTGACCAATGAATTAAGTTTGATCGATCGATGAATTAGGTTTTATCGACCAACCACTTTGGTATGATTGGTCCCCTGGCTCAATCAACCAATGAATTTGGTTCAATCGATCACTAAGATTCGATGAACCACCTGCTTTAGTTTGATCAACCGCCCCAACCTGATCGAACAATCAATTTAGTTTAATGGGACACCAAGGTTCGATCAACCGCCCACTTCAGTTTGATTAGCTACCTTGACCCGATCGATCGATCAATTATGTTTGATAGGTCGTCAAGGTCCAATCAACCGCCCACTTTGATTTGATCGACTGTCAAAGCTTGATTAACCAATCACTTTGGTCTGGTCGGCCACTCTGGCCCGACCAACCCCCATTTGGCCATAACGCCCTGTCGATCGTCCCGGGTAACCTAAAGGGTCAATTGGTCAACTCACTTGCACGATGCATCTCTTGCTCGTGTTTTCGTATCACTGACATGACATTACTAATTGCTTGAATTCACGCATGTATGTGGATAAAAACACAAATTTCTAAATGACACACAATATGTTAAATACTATTACATGAAAAAGAAATCAAAGTCTTCTTTGGTATATGCTTGTATGTGGTGTCCCCTCGAGCACCAACACTTGCGGCATGACGACACACATATGTCACCATTTTTGTGTGTCTCAATAGTTGCATATCTTTGGTGAGTGGCAACTAGCAATGCTAGTCCGCAGTGTGCATATCTCCTAAATGGAGAGCATGTCACCTCATCTCTTATGACATCACACTTGAATGACATAAGCATTTCACATTGTGCACTAAATTCGGGTTACATTTTAAAGCCCCCGAACCCATGAAGGGTACAATGCGTGCCCATTTGATCATGTTATGTAGCATGATTGCATGAATATGACATTTTGTGTCTTTATAGTAAATTATACTTGTTAGATGAGCGACACTGTGTTGATACGATGCTTAAAGGAGCATCACTTGTCGGGTAAATCTCGGCGAGCAATGTCAGTTATTGCATCGAGATCAACACAAGTATGACTTTATTAAGGTTTTGAGGGCTCTAATATATGTCACCTCGCATGTTTAGGTTCACATTTAATAGTTCATTATATTTTAAAAATTATGCACCTAGCAAAATTGGGCTTATGTGAGGCCAACACTTTTAAAAATCCTTTTGAGGGGAAAATATTAGATCCTTTGGATCTTTAGGAGGCCAGTTTTGGTGGTCTTGTCAAAGTCAAACAAGAACCTTTACCCTGCACCGCACATGCACTTGTCATAAGAGATAACACTTGTCATAAAATGATGTGCTAGGCCATGACTAGGATGTTGGGTAGTTTTTTTGATGCCCTAACAATTATTCTCTATTATTTTGTGCCCTAGCCTGACATCCTTTAAGTGCTTATTTGTGTGCTTGCTAGAGTTTGAGACTTGCACACTAGCATATATAGATGTGGTTTTCTTGCAAGAAACTATGCCTAAAATGAAAAAAAAGGGAGGAGCAAGTAATGATTTAAATACTAACACTTTTTGTGGGTGTTGTTAATGCTCTCCTCTTGCTAGACATGGCTCATAATTCATTACATGAATATAACTCATGCTAACATCTTTTATAGGTCGAGTCTTATTTTATAATTTTAAAAAATGTATTTTTAGAGTCCTTAGGGTGTATGCATAAAAAAAAATATACAAGCATGATTTTTGAGGAGCTTAACGCACAAAACCACGTGATGGAGAGCTGGAGCCATCACTCGTGTCTCATATCTTACTGGGATATATTACCAACCCAACGACTTTTGAGTCTTTTATATATTTATTTGGTTTGTTTTAAATTGTGTTGTGTGTCTAATATTTTTTTCTTTTTTGGTTTGTGGTGTGTCTGGGCTCATAAAAAATGTAATTTACGCTCATTAAGAACCCAAATTTTTTTTTTCAAAAATCTTAATAATAAAATTTCAAGATAAACAAAAAAATTTGAATTAAAATGTCCCAACTTTAAAATGAGTAATTTACTTTCTGTTTTACTTTTCTACATGACCTTCGATCCAGTTTTAGAAGTATATTTGCATGAATATATTCAAAGTAATCCCTAGTAATGCCTCACATTTAAATTTAAATGCAATTAATTGCATCATGTTGTATGTCCCGAGGAAGTGCCCCAATGCTCCTTCAATCAACTAAATCAAGCATAAAATTTTTACATAAGAGGTTTTCTAACACGATTAGGTTATTAGAGACTCCCACTACCCAAACGAGGGCGTAAATCCTTTTGTGGAGTGTTCTAGCTTTGTAGCCGCAACCTCTCTTTTCTCTTCCATTCTAGTGACTTCTTTATTATTTAATTGATAAGTATAAGTCCTACCTTTACCAGTTCTACCTCTTAGAAAATATGAAATTGGAGGTTTTTTTCCTAACCTTAAGGCTACTGGGATTTCCTTGGACGATACAATTTATGGATTGCTGACAAGAGGTCCTTGGTCTGATTGGGTTGACTACCTTAACAGCTAGGTAGACTTAAGCTATCCATAGCTTGGGATGACAGATTTATGGTATCCTGACCTGACTACCTCTACCTGTTTAAGGATACCTCCCCTTCTTGTTGACACCTCTTTTGAGCTCTATCATCCTTTTAAAATAATCTTTGATGTCATCATGTAGGCCCTGCATATCTAAATGTCGTTTCCCATAGTGGATACGATGATTCACCCTTTGCCCTATGACCCGGTATAGGAGTTTAAAGCATTAAGATTCTTCCATTTAAGATGATAAAAATCCTTTAGTTTCCTAAATAATCATGTATCACAAATATTATAATCAAGATTATTTTTATCGAGAGTATTCTTGGGCATCCCCCAATAGGTAATTAACCAAAGGAGTACATTTCATTGGGAGCTGCTCTTGACCCAGAGCAATCACAATAACTTGATTCTCTGTTGTGGGTTGCTTTCATTGGATTTTTCTTCAGGGAAATGTTCCAAAGGCATTTTTTATCTGATCTTATTTCAGGTGTTTGCTTTTGGACTATCATGTGAATGTTACCTTTTGAAAGATCTTCACATTCTTTTTTAATTGTTGTATATTTTTGTTGTATTTTTATCTTTCCAGATCCTCTCTTCCTTTAATTATCTTCATGATTCAAATGAGAGATTTATTTAGATAGAGAATTATACGATGATGATATCAAAGGTTAGCTACTCCAAAAGGTACATAAGGAATTAAAACAAACACCACCATCTACCTCATTTCATACATCAAGTAATCAAATTTAACTCAACTTTATGCCTCCTACCATTAAAACAGAGAGTAAATTTTTTTTTTGCTAATGCTCCAATATGAATTGTATAAAAGGTTATCCATTATCACACTCATCAATTAAAACTTATCAATTTTGATAATAAGAATGTTCACTTAAAAATCAAAAGGTATATGTTGATTTTAAACTCATAAATTCATATACTGAAATATAATTGGTAGCAATTGAATTTATTGATAAGAAATTTTGATATTTTGTAATAAAATTATTGTCGTAATTAGTGGATGTACAGAGTTCATTGAGAAAAACATGATGAAGCTAAGAGAAATATTGCACTTTATTTTAGTTAAGCATAACATTTGATGCTAGAAAATAACGTGCTGATGGGAATGGGTGTTAGTGAAGATTTTTTAAGGATGATGGAAATCAGTGTCAGAGGAGGCTTTTGATATAAGGTAGTTCATAATCAATCTGGAAAAGATATTCATAAAAGGAATATATCTATTAAATACTCAACGTTTTAGGTGTTCATGACAAATAATAGTAGGGATAATGCACATACCTAATACATTAGTTGTGGAAAATAGAATGTGTGACCATTTATTTTTGAATAAACTAAGTAAAAAATTCCTTTGCGACATGCTAAATTGGCTGTGTTTGGATGAGAGAGAGGCACATGAGAAATTTAGATAGATAGATAGATAAATAAATGAATATAAACACACCACACACACACAAAGCTAATCAAAATGGGCAATGGAAGACAAGATAATGAGATCAATTTAGTTGTGAAAAAACTAAAAGGAGTCAAAATTATCTTTTTCTTAAAAAATTGAATACTAATTAGAATTTTTAATAATTAAAATCCACTCTTGATTTATGATCCTGAATTTTATTATAGAGATTTAATTGTGCTGATGTTATACGTTTGAAATAAAATTTTTATGTCAAAAATTAAATAAATGTAATAAAATTTGAGCTGAGGGGAACTACTGGGTACTCTCTAAGTTATTATTAAATAATTATTAGCCTTGTGCCTCTATGAATAGCATATGTTTAGAGAGATTGGAAGGAATGAAAAGGGTGAGTTATTTCTCTTTCTACTTTGTGTGTCATTTTCTTTATCCCAAACCTAATTTTTGAATTTTATAACAAACTCAAGTCCACCCTTTATTTGAAATTGCATGTATCTTTTTTCGAAATTTCATGCATTCTTGAATTGACATTTATCATGATCCCACCATTGGAGTAATAACAAATGATAATGTTGTTGCACTTGTCCCTTTTATAGCCACCATCAAACTATTCCACCAAATTGGTGCCATTGATCATCTCAGATTAATCGTGAGCCAACTTTGCATAAGACATTCATCCATATATCTCAATTGACTCCTCATTATATATATGTATATATTTCAAATTAGGATATGCATTCCACTGTAGAATTGCATTTCTAATCAAAACATCATACCTCTCAATTCATTTGTCACATCTCAAGCCTTTTGTTATCATATTGTAGATATTGACGTTGCACCTAGGTTTAATGAGCATCATTTAATTTGCCTGCCTAAGGCCATCCCTAATACTTCTCAAGATACATTGATTAAAGCCTAGTGCTTATGCCAACCCTAACATCATTATTGCTTTATATTTATGTGAAGGAACATTTCACCAATGAAATCACATAAGATTTTGAGCCCCATCATTTATTTGTAATTAAAATTCATAATATCTTGGTTTAGTTTTTTATGTTGGTAGAGCTTCTCTCTCCTTTTTTGGTTACAATTTCTCCTCTAGTTCACGATTAGTTGATTTCATCATCATTCTATCTTTCCCTTGATCCCATCACTGTTTGGTATATCCAAACATTCAAAAGATCATTTTAAATCCTATAAAAACTAAATCCCATTCCTCGCCTATTTTTTCTTAGATCCAAATTTAGTATGTCGTTGTGCAAATTCAACAAATCAATAAGCTTCATAAATTCCTCTCTTATTCACATGTCACTGCTCTCGTTGGTGCTTTCTTTAGCGAGCTTACACAATGACTTCTTGGTTGGGGGTTTCCGAAAATCGGATTAAAGATAAAACCATTTTATCTTATAAAATAGATTAAGTAAAAAAACAATAATATATCATTTAAAATTTAAATTAAGTTAGTAATTAATATTAATTAACTACAAAGTTACAATTTAAATAAATTAATATAATTCATGATTTAATTGGATTAAATAACATTATTATATTTAAACAATTTATAAACTATTAATTAATGATAAATTAGAATATTTGTCCAATCAACTATAATTTATTTAATTTTTACTTGAGATATTTAATTAAATGAAATTTGATTTCTTTTGCCTACTTAAAATTGATATAAGCAAAGTAAATTTAATAAGATGTCCCACAATCATGTAAATTTTTAAATACTTAAATAAAAAAGCAAAATATGATTTATTAAAATTTTGGAAGATTTGCATACATATCACTTAATTCTTATGTATTTACATAGCTAGCACCTACACTTTAAATTTGTACCTATATGCCACCTTATCTAAATATGAAAAGTTTTATTGACTCAATAGAGAGGTATTATATAAAAAAGCAAAATTTAGGTGTGGGATATGTAAAAATAAAAGAATTGAGTGGTATGTATGTAAAATGCCCCTAACAGTCGCCAGGTGTTCCTTCTCTGTCTGGATTTTCCGCGCCAAACCTTTAGGGCTAGGGTTTACATATAGGATTTAACAGTTGGTAAAAACAAGTGTTTCTTGCGGCGGAGGAGACAGGAGAAACAGGAGAAACAGGAGAAACAGGAGAAACAGGACCCTTCTCCCATTCCGCTTCACCTCTCTTTCACCATGGCTGCACGCGCGGCCAAGCGACTCAAACTTGCTACCCAGCCGTGCGATGGGAGAGGGGAAGATGATTATTTACCTGGCAACATAACGGAGATCGTGATTCACAATTTCATGACCTATGATCACCTTGTATGCAAGCCTGGATCCCGCCTCAACCTTGTAATAGGCCCTAACGGATCAGGGAAGAGCTCTCTTGTGTGCGCTGTTGCGTTGGGTCTTGCTGGAGAGCCTCAGGTCTTGCCTTGGATATTTTGTTATTATTATTATGTTTAGATTTATGATTATATTTGCTTATTTTGTTGCTTGTAAGTAGAAACCATGCCTTAGATATGATTTTCAGTTTTGGTGGTTTTGATTGAAACTGAGCCAGTATTCATTAATGTTTTTGGTTTTGGCGGATTTTCTGAGTTTTTTGGATGAAGTTCGAAGAAATTCGAAGTTTATGAGAGAGCTTTGCTAGAAATTTTGATTATCAAAATTATACTAGAATGCAGTTACGGAGGACTCACCTTGATATTGGGATAAGATTGTTGACGGCCAGACTGATTCTATGATCACTTTGGGCATCGGAGCTTGGAATGATTAACTGTTTCATGATTGTTGAAATTTTAACGGGCTGATCTCTTGACAGAGAATGCAAATGGCAACGATTCTTATATTGCAGCAAAGAGCTTTAAGACCAAGTAAACATGAGTCTATAGGTGAAGACTATTGCCAGTCAAACACCTGATGATCAAGATTTGGAGGCAAATAATTTAGTACGGTGAATGGAAATAATGATATCAGGACTAGTGTAACTAGTCAACTGAAGATAAGGATGAATTTCAAATTTCAATGTAGTTCACGAGTTTGTGTATTTAATTTTGAGCTCAAGTTATGATTTTTATAATTTTTGGAGTTTGTTTCTTTTTTTGAGGAGTTAGTTAAGAGTTTATAAGAATTATTTTTAAGTTATAACTCCCTGGAAGTTGCCCCATGTAGTTGTTGATAACCCTTGATGTCACCGGTGAACTGGTCACCTGAAATCCTTTTAGTTTCCTCGGTCATCTACCAATTTTGGTTGAGGCCTATAAGGAGGAGGGATCGGTTTCTGGTTTGGTGTTTGCAAAAAAGTATACATGCATTACAATAGTTTGTTTCTGTCCAGAGGTTGAAAAATAAAATTCAATTTAGTAGTTTTTTTTTTGGTCCAGCGCTGGTTGAAACCTACAGAGAAGGGAAAATTAATTCTAGTTGCTATGTACACTAATTTAGAAAGCATAGGCCAGATGCTAGATAAATAATGAAATCTCTCTAAATCTAGCCAAACAAGTGGCTAGATTGCTTGTACTAATGGCCGCAAGGACAGATTGGATGAAGATTGAATGTTCAACTGCTTGCTAATTTCTAGTGACTTAAGTTTCATACTCCTTCATTCTTGTACAATTACTACAACATATGCACATTAGGCAAATGGTATTGGTATGCGCAGAGATGATGAAGTTGAGGTTGAGGTGTTTTTGTCCATAATTAGTATAAGGGGAGAGTAAAGCTTTTCGAGATGTATGCGAAAGTGGAATTTCCGAATTATGATGGAACCATCAACGTGACGACATTGGACACATGAAGGACCAACTAGACACTTATTTCACCTTATGTAATTATTGCATATATGATAATGTGGATTTTACCCAACTAAAATTTACTCATCATGAATTACCATAGGGACAATTTAAGTAGTTGATCTGTTGGCAGAAGAAATGAAGTAAACACAATTTGAAGCAACACAATGATGATTTTTACTAGAGCATGTAGTAGAGTGTTGATGTTAGGCATTGACTATGGAAGTTAGGCATGGGGATGCACAAATGTTTATAAAGTAACCTTAAGGGATTTTCTCTCAAATTGCAAATAAAGTCATTGTTTTTAATCATGCATTGAGCAAGGCCAGTATGATGTCATTGGCCATAAAATGAAAAAAAAACTAGGGCAAGATTGAGAAGGCCTCACATTAACTATTGAAGCATTGGCATGCTTACCTCTTGAGAAAGGAGATTGTGATGCACTTAACCGCTTCAATATTTATAGACTCAAATGAACCTTAATTAGAAGACATATAATGTGGACAATATATTTCTAGTAGTTCTACTCAATGATCCATGACTAGAAGGATGTTTCCATTAAAATGTTCAACATGATCTCTCATTCACGACTGTGGATAGAATCTGACTTATGGGCGATGATGTACACTAAGTTAAAGAGGACCATTGCCTTGCATTCACGGAAAAATGGCTAGACAATGGTGATGAACAAGTTGGCAGGCCATCTTCTACACAAATACGATAACAAGCATTTTAAGATTCGGGATAGTTACCTACGTTGCAATAGATCTTCAATCAAGCTGTACATTTCTCGATTATAAAGACTCCATTTTAGGTTTGTTGAAATTACTTGCCATAAATTTCATTCAATATCTGATTCGCCATTGCACGCACAATTGATGGCTGGTGCTGACCTTCATAACTAATTTGAACATAAACGGCGGACAATAGTCATAATATCACCTAAGACTAGCTTGAGACATCAACGAAGTTTTTTAAGTCATTTCCTACTTACTAAAATGGACCACTTTTATGCATTATGAACATTGAAACTACCTAAGTTAGTTCTCCATGTTAAACAATTCACAACACGAGGAAGAGTCAGAAAATTTTAACAAAATGAATGCAAAACTCTTGGGTAGTATCGTGTCTGATATCCAATTTGTCTTTTAAAAATTTAACCCAGAACAACACTCTTATAATAAGAGGGTATGAATATTTCAAACTCATAAATTTCTAGTGACTTCTTTAAGAAAGTAATACCGTTCTAGAGCTCTTAGAAGATATTTAAGAAGAGGATTTAGTGAGAAAGTGGTTGTGGAATAGGCGATAGAATGAAATATGGGAGTTTGACGGCGTTTGAATGGTGATAAACGTAAATCGTCAGCTGTCCCGGTTGGAAACATCAAAGAAAATTTTGTATTGGTGACACTTGGGCGATAAGGAGGGTTCACCATTTGTTACCATGCAAGATACATCCACACCACTTGTTAAATGAATGGATGCATTACTCCTTAAGGTAGAAAACAAAGACTAGATTCTCCCTAAACTCAAAACAAATCAAAAGTGTTCCCAGAATAGAAAAAAATACATAAATTGTGTCCCCTATGGAAATAATCCGAATTAGAAAAAAAGGAATAAGAAATAAGACTAGAAAAGGAAAAGGATTATGTTGAATCTGGTAACAGGGGTAAAGAATTCTTGTGAATAAAGGTTTTCATGAGGCAGGGCTCATGTGCGACCCCATCCTGCGATCATGGACATGAAGAAACCACTGGTTTCACTGGATTTTGCTAGACGCAGAATTGTCCGCTCTCTCGTCTTTCTCTCTGTGTAAGAGAGACTTCACCTTCTTCTTTAGAGGCATTTTGAATCAATGTAATATCATTATAACAAAGTCATTGCCTTGTTGTGTTGGAGCTAATCACATTAAAAAATCTATGTTCACATCCATTTCAGGCAACTCCAAAACACATACGTCCTTTCAAAGTCTCTCCTGATAGAATAAATGACCATCTTTATTTGAAACTAACTGAGTTGGAATTGCACATAGACGGGTATTCTCTCTGACCATGTCTTGAGTCATTAAATACATAACCCTCTTCTCTCACTTCTCTACTCGGCTAACACATTTTAGAAATAAGTCTCCCTAGAAGAATTGACTCTAGTACAAAATCTATGGCAGACTGGACCACTCTCGATGGCAAACATCGAGGAGTTAAATTGTTAGTCAGGACATCCGCCCCTTTTATGGAATCGACTGTTCAAACTCACTATTTTCTTGATCAACCAATTTTAGTTTTGTTGGATACTCTCCCATGTGTTCAGCTTAAATCATTAACATCTCTTCCTTATTGGCTGCAAGTTGATACTCCCCTCTCTTCTCCTCTGGGTTTTCATCCTCTACCTCAACTGTATCTTGCTTAGTGAAAGATATGACATTTCTGTTTATACAATCAAATGCAATGTGGCCAAAGCCGTGGCATTTGAAGCACTTACTGGTTGGGATGGATTTAGGAGGACTGGCGGCCTCCTCCTTTTCCTTCACTTTATGTGGGTTTCTTCCTTGGCAAGTTAGGCTTAGGTGCTCTCCTAGGTGTTATTTTTTTGTATGTTCCTAGGGTTGAACTATGCCTGAAAGGTGTGGCGTTACCTTGTGATATTGCTATTTTTACCTTCAAAGCTTGGGTTTGGACATCGAGTAGGGACTCAAACAACTTGAGCTTTACCATATTCCTAATAAACTATCTCAGTCCTCCAATATACCTTGCTATTGTACGTGCCTCTGGTTCCTCCAAATCACATTTCAATATGAGTTGATTAAATTCAGTTTTGTACTTCTGCACAGAAATGTCTCTCTAGCTCAAGTTGTGGAGCCTTTTGAATATATTTAGTCAGTAATGTGGGGAAAGGTATTTATGCTGAATGTCCCTTTTCATTTTATACCATGTGGTAATCTTACTCTTTCTTTTTAGCTATCGAAGATGCTTCAAATTCTCCCACCATAGAGATACACTATTCTTTAACTTTTTGGCAACTAGCTTTACCCTTTTGTCATTGGAATATCCTTGTATTCAAAGACTCATTCCACTGCTTGGAGCCACTTGATGAATTTGTCTAGATCCATGCGACCATCAAAATATGACAGGTCAATCTTCACTCCAAATTTCCGGCTTTTATGATATCCCAAGTTAAATCTTCGGGCTATTGATTCTTCATCATCAGAAAATGCCTGGTAGAAGAGATTCACTTACTCATCTCGATCTGACAAGTTATTGCTGTTGCTACGAGTGACCTCTCTAGGTTGTCTTCTCTCAAAGACAGTAAGTTTATGATGCATTTGGAAGATTTTCTACTGCTTATTCTTTATAGTAAGTTCTTGGACATCTCGTTGAAGTTTCTCTCTTGGCGACATGTCATGATTTTCTCCTGGTAAGGTTTTCGACGGATGTAGGATTGGCTTAGGTTTTGGTGATGTGTCAGAGTGAATTTTAGTGGAAATGAAAAAGTTGGAATTTTAAAATTTAGGGTTTATGCTAGGAATTGCGGTAGGAATGCTTTGTGAATAGTGAATTCTTTTTTTTTTGTTGGGAATTTTAGATTAGGATATGAAAGACAAAACTCTAAAAAAATATAGATATTGCTTGACTTTAATACCAAATGATACCGTTTTAGTGCTCATAAAAAATATTTTTATGAAGTGATTTAGTAGGAAAGCTGTTATGGATCAGCGAGAGAATGAAATATGGGAGTTTGACGGCGTTAGGATAGGGATAAGTGTTGATCAATAGCTGCCCCCCGATTTGAATCATCAAAGGAATGTCCATATTGTCGGCGTTCAGGTGGCAAGGAGGTTTCACCACTTGTTTTAAAGTAAGATACATGCACATCACTTGCAAAAAGAAAGGATACAATATTCCGTAAGATAGAAAAAAAAGATTACAATATCTCTAAACTCAAAATAAATCAAAAGTTTTCTCAAAACATAAAAAATACTTACATAGTTTCTCCTTCAGAAATAAATCTAATAATATAGAAAGGAAGAGGAAATAAGGCTAAAAAAGGAAAAATAATTATGTTGAATTTGATAACGGGGGCAAAAAATCCCATAAATAGGGTTTTCACACAGCGAGACTCACGCTCAACCCCATCTTGCTGTCATGGGCAAGCGGAAACCCGCAGTTCTGCAGGATTTTGCTGGACGTGGAATTGGCTGCTCTCGCATTAGAATGTTTTATTTTTTTTATTTTTTTATGTTTGACTACTCTCATACACTTTAGTATTAGCGAAATATTAACACTATTAAATCAACAATTTTCTTGAAGTGAAACGCCTTATGAGCTTTGAATTTCAATCTAGTATAGTTTTGGATTGTTAAATTAAGTGCATATAGCTTACTAATTTATGCCAATATCATATTCCAATGTACTTTTTTATTTGGTTAATCTTTCAAATGCTAATTATTTATCGCTTTCTTTTATTCTTATGGATTGAAGTTGTTAATACCCCATTCACTATTCAGTTAGGGTGCGAATAATACTTGTCATGACCTGACCCAGTGAGCTTGAAATTACCAAGACGGGAACTGATAGTTGGATGAAAGAAACCTATCTAACAGCTTCATTTCATCATAAAAATAAAAATTCAAAACACAAAAGAGCAATTCTAGTTCATAAAACTTATATTTACAATAGATTGTTCGTATTTTACTATTTATCTTCAACAAAAAATAAACTAAATTGCAATACTTATCAACTTAAGTCTGACTATTTAAGAAAAAACAAGCTCTAGAAAAACTAGATGCAAATGTCAAACAAAGATCAATTTACAACAATACATACTTGCATGCCAGAGTTCAAATTTGTCTTTGAATGACATCCATGAATGTTTTTAGAGATCCATAAAAAGAAAACTCTCATACTGGATACTAAGCAAATACTTTGAGACTTGTATACATAATTGATTTACAAAAAAAATATGATTCGCTTTAAGCATACACCATATTCATTAGGTGATGATATCACAATGATAGATAATGCTAGCCGTATCACATAAAACTATCTCGTGACATATCACCTGCAATGAAATTTTTAGAGGTAATTACATACAGATGACCTGAAACATTGATATTTACAAATTAACCACCAGGTGATTTTCTTGAACTACTGAAAACTATTGAGAATTTGATAAAAATGAAAAATATGGTTTGGGGTTTATCTTGATTTTTTATATTTGAGTGAGATTTGAAAAATGGGTGAAAGAGGGTGGTTGATTTGTAATTAGCAAGTTTGAGGTTATCTGTATGTAATTGCCCCAATTTTTAAATTGTCCCCTATTATACAAAATGGACTATATTGATACATTTAGAACATTAAAACTACTTATAATAGACCACATGCTACATAAGTCACCACAGAAAGAAGATATAGAAAATTACTTAAAAATGTGGTTAATATCTATGGGTAGTGTGTTATTTGATATCCAATTTATCTTCTAAAAATTTAAGCTTAAAGATTGCTCTCATAAAAGAGCTAGTCGCAAAGTTATGGAGCCCACTGTGGGATTGGAGCTGATCAAGAAAAAAGCTTAGAAATTTCTTGAAGGCATTTTTTAATTTTAATGTTGAATTTGTTAAATCATGTTGGTTGAGAAAAAGCTGTAGAGACATCAATAAAAAGTTTAAGGAAAGGCATGAACAACATTTTGTGAATGCCAACTTCCATGTAAGTGATCTTAGAAGGTAAGAAACTGAAGCCAATCTGATATTCAATTTTGGATTATTATGGAGGTTGGATACTATGCTTGTCAATTGGAGTTGCCACCATACATGGAGATGCATTCAGTGATAGCTTTGGATAACTTGAACCCTATGAGCCTTTTATGCTTGCAGGAGACCTATAAAAGTCTTGCACACAATGGTGACGTGTTGATGTAGCATGAGGTGCCATTGAAACTATTCATCCTCCTAGAAAAGAATTTAACCATTTAAAGGCTTAGTTTAGGGTTTGTTTCAAACAACTACAAGTGTTTTTGAAACAACTATCAGGAGAAGCTGCAACCGAAGTAATGTTTGTTTGGATAGTTCGGATGCTTATCTATTGTGTTGTAGCTATTTCTAAAATTAAAACTTTAATTTTAGAAAAAGTTCACCATTTTCAAAAATAATTCAAAACATAATATTAAAAATAAATTTCAAAATATTACAGAAATGACAGAAGTTTAATATATCATATTAGAAGATATAAATCATTTAACATTAAATAAATGAAAGCTAAAATTAAAATATCAAATAATATTATTATAATATTAGTCTTCATGTCCAAATAATCAAAAGCCTTTTGAATAACTATTTTTATAAAGCTGCCTCCACACATGATCGCTATTTGAAGCGGACTCATCATTGTCATTAGCCCATCTAAAGAAACCACGATAATCAAACGATCTGTTTTTTGGGACACCTGTAAAATCCTTTTACATAGCTAGCTCCTCTTCATTTAAAATTTTTGGTGGAATTATTTGAAATGTTGAATCTATGTGCTTTATCACCTTAATAGATAAATTAACGAATGTATTTAAGCCTACAAAGAAATGTCTATTAATTATTTTAGTTGAATGTTGGAATCACTTGCATGCTGCCCTTATTGACATATTATGAGATAATATATATAAAGTCATGCCTAAACTTCTTTGGCTGATGTCCTAGAAGAACTATGTAGACCGTAGAAGATTTCCGATACATGCAAAAGATCTATAAGTATTTCTCAAAACATGTGAAAGACGAAATCTCCCTGGATTGCCTCCTAATAGTTCACCAATCAATTCATCACTAATATATGACGAAGGCATACATGGTAACTTACATAAAAATGGTTTGTTATATTCATTCAGTAAACAAACTTCGACAATAAGTATATTATGATGTCGCTTTTTTGTTAGTATCTATATTTGCAATCATAAATAGGTGTGTTACAAAGATATGTATTAAATTAAAAATTTAAACCATAATATATATAGCTCACAATGAAAATAATTGACTAATGTTCAGAGGTTGACATATAAAATTCATGCATCATTGCTTCCAAAGGAATGGAGGTATAATAGATATGTTGCAAATACATGAATTAAATTAAATATTACAAACCATAATGTTCAGTGGGAATAATAGACTAATTTTCATAGACAATAACATATAAAGTTCATGCATCATTGCTTCTGAAGATATGGCAGAGGTAGGAATCCCGTGTTAGGGATTATAGACCAGTTGTGAGATTTGTTTCTTAAGAAATCCTGCTCCTATCATTTTTTTCCCCCCACCAGTGTATCCTGATGAAGGACGTTTATGACTACTACTACTGGTTTGAATGACATTTCAACATGATCATCTAAACTATATTCTTATCTTCGCGGTTCTGACTCTCATTTACGAAGCTTTCAATAACTTTGATGGCTTGGAGTCCAAGCATGAACTCCAGTAACAACTTCTCCAAACATTATATCAAACTTACCTTCTAATTTAGGATCTATATCGGAATTTTAATTTTTTTTTTTTTTACTGCAGATGATACCTATAATGAGAAATAAAGTGTGGATATTATGTGCTCCTATATCTGTGTTCATAAAGAAGATGAATAAGTTTTACCTCTAACTCCTCTTTCCATCATTCTGTCGAGTTATCAATGTTTTTCAGTTGTATACTAGACTAACCTAGTTGCACCTTGTTTTAACTCCTTCCACACCTTCCAATTCTGTTTTTAAGTCATACCATTTATTTTTTAACTGGGTCTTATCATGTTCTCTTTTAATTTTTTCTTTAAATTTTTTGATCATATTTTGTCACCCTTCTTAGTTAAAGTGTGTGGTAGGTCGATTGCCCATCTCAATCTCTTGCAAATATATATCATAAAATATTATCGTAATTTCTCTTTCTCACAAGTATGACATGTTTCGTCTTTTGATTCTTCCATCACAAAACTGTGTAATATGAAGAGATTAATTAATGTCACATAAATATCAAAGCTACTAAAAATTGTGATTCATGTTCATTATAGAGAAGAGTCATCTCTTTTATTGGAAAAACCATACATTAACAACACAAGTGGTGGCATTCGAAGCTTCAACGACATTGCATATAAATGTTTGACTAATTAATTTCATAATTAATGCTTTCATTTTTATTGTAAAGCGCAAGCCTATAAATTATCTACCTTCATTCACATGTTACTAATCCAAAAATACACAAGTTAAAGAAAACCAAAATCAAATAAAAAATCATCAACAAACCCATATTATCCATGAATGATAAATGAGCATAAACGTAGAATAAGAAGTTGACGCCAATCAACACTTTTCTTAAAAAAAGCATCTCAACAATGCTCTGTGAAGAAAATGAAGAGACAAACAACTACCCATCCAAAGCAAATGAGAATCATTCCTAATCTTACTTTCACTCATAACTAAGCATATGAAATTTTCGTACATACCTCACAATTCTGATTTATTTACATTTCAAACTCTTAAAAATAGCATAATTTTGATTCACCATAGAGGACTGAGCATTGAGCTAATGGTGAATCCAGTGGCAACATGTGATTTTTTTTTCTCGCTGATCATAGGAGTGAGGTAAATGAGAATTTTATTTATTGAGAGGGAATATAAAAAAGTGATATTCTTCATATACACAAAATCACAAGCTAAGAGAAAATTTCGTATAGGCCTCCAAACCATAACTTTTCAGTGGATTACTTAAAACCTTACATGAGAACACATTTGTATGGTTAACAATATATCTTTTTGGTGTCATGATTATGAAAGTGATAAAGCAGATAAGTTAAGGTATACTATGATACATGTCCTAAAATTGGGATTTATGAATATTAAAAAACTCGATCAGTCCTCTTCTTTGATGTTTCCTTGTAAAAAGTTTGAATTACATTTACATTATAATTTGTGGATTTGTGCAATTAGGCATTGCCAAATGTTCTCCCCCCTCCAAGGGTTTTTCCATATTAACACTTCAATTTCTTTCTAAACCATATTTCTGAGAAGATTTTCTTAGGTAACACATGTAGCATTTAACTATCGGCAAATCACACATCTATCACCCGTACAAATGATGAATAAAGAAGATCATACCATGATCAGAGAAGTACTGAAACAAAAAATCAAGAAAAAACCAAAAGCAATCCAAGGAGATCATACCATGATTGTAGAACCACAGAAAGAAAATAATCAAGAGGCAATCATAAATTTTAGAGCAAACAATCTAACTGCAAACAATCTATGATGCCAAAAATATTCAAATCGAAGCTAATCACATGAAGCCATGAGAGTAAAGTAGAGAGAGTGTGATAGAGTACAAGTGGTTGTGGTTTTAGGCACCTCACTTGTATTCAAGTGAGAAAAAACGAGAACACCTGCAATGAATAATTTTAACCCGTGAAGAGAGATGAATGTTTGCAGCAGAATACCTTTCGAATATTGCCCTAATTGATGTTCTATCGGGGATTTCATTAGGATAATTTGGAAAAGAGAATGGGTAAAATTGGAAAATAGAAGGCCTAAACTACGAAATGCAGCACGCCGCTGATCCTCTCCACAGTCGTGTGCCACGATACACTGCCACGATTTTGATCCCGTCACAACCCTGCCACGCCTGCGATGCATGGGGCAAATAGACTAATTGTGCATTATGAGAACTCACTGTCAACCTGCCGCCGTGCCAAACGCCACCTAAAAGGTGACTAATTGCGTTGACAAGAAAGGTCAATTACCCTGTGCTGCAAAGAGATGAACAAAGGTTTTGGGCAGTAAACCTTCACTCATATGGGCTTGTAATTTCATAAGAGTCAAATCCTCCTAAATGGGGGACCTATGATCTATGGATCAGATTTATTAGATGATGAATCAGATCATATATGACATATACTGGACATCAGAACGTGGAAAGATCAATGCTGAATTTTACAGTCCAATCATTTGACGGAAACTACCATTGGTTGCAATTTGTAGGTCGCATGGTAGAAATTGAAGATCAAGCGAATAACAATCAATAGGTGAAGGCAGATTACTGATCAGATGCTTGGTGATTGTGATTGAAAGGGAAAAAAATTGGTTGGTTGGATGATGAAAAGAACATTAAGATAAGAATGACCAGGTAACTTTATTCATTCAGCAAAAAAATAATGGTGAATTTTAACTTTTGAATTCATTTTGGATGTTTTTGTATTTTTAATTTTAATTTCAAGATAGTTAAAAAATTATGGAGTTTGTTTCTTTATTGGGGGGAATTAGATTGTGAAGAGAAAAATAACTTGAATCGATTTTCTACTGTAATTGCCTGTTAATGGGCTTGATTCTTGTGATCAATCAATTTTCTTTGAAGTCCTCTTTCCCTTCTCTACTGCTCTCCAGCTGTTGCCAATCTTTTCCAGTAGGCCTAATGGGACCAACTGCTTTGTACAGCCACTGGCCACCTTCCAACATCTGTTGTTGCAGTCATGAGAGGTTTTCTTAGTTGCTACTAACATGCATTATTTCTGGTGAAGATCTGAAGGGATAAGGGAAAACATTTGACAGCAAAATAGAGGCAGATTACAGCAGCTTGCTGCAGTCCAGAGGTTTGGAGATCAAAATCAGAGGAAGGTATCTGCTTTCTAGTGCTGGTTGCGAACTACGGAGATGGAAAAACGAGTTCTAAATACCGTTCACAGTAATTCAAAGAAAAAAGTCCAAATTGTTCTTGCTGCCCGCAGCAGGAATAGAGTTCAACTTGGAGAGAAAAAGTCATTTTCAGTGTGAAACAATATTTGAGATATCTTTAATTGATTGACAGATCAGCAGAGAAGCTCTATAGAAATTCCTTTAAATTTTTTGGGATTCATTTTAGCTCTTATTATGAAATTGCATCATCACATTAAGTGATTTGCATCTGATCATTCCAAATTTCATGTGTTGTAACTTAGTCCAATTACATTTTTTGGGTACTATTTTGTGCCGTTTTGTGGTATTTTTATAGTGTAAAGATAATACTGTTTTCATCCAACCCCAATGGTGGAATATTGTAATAATTTTAAGACTTTTCTGAGTTTGGAATATTAGTCCCTCCTCTTCCATGACTTGTTTATTGCAGCTCCTTGGAAGGGCAACGAGCATTGGGGCTTTTGTGAAGCGGGGTGAAGAATCCGGTTATATAAAGATCGCTTTGAGGGGCTTCTCTCAGGAGGAAAATATTACAATTATGAGGAAGATTGATGTTAACAACAAGTCTGAGTGGGCTCTCAATGGTATTATCATGTGAAATACTTGCCTTTTGAGTTTTTATTTCTGCTGGGCATTGAGAAAATTTTCCATTAATGGCGTTTTGTTCCTTGTAGGTTTCTGGAAATATATTTATATTTGAGGAACCATTGCATCTTAGTGACTGCTGTCATCAATTTTTGTATTGCAGGTGCTGCAGTGCCCAAAAAAAATGTTATTGAGGTTATTCAAAAGTTCAATATTCAAGTCAATAATTTAACTCAAGTGAGCCCGTCTCTCTCTCTCTCTCACACACACACACACACACACACGCGCGCGCGCGCACACACACAGTGCATGAGATTTATAACATTGCTATCAAATGGATTGATTTTTAGCTTTTAGCTTTGTTTTAGTAAATTGACACAACATCGGTAGTTGAACAAATCCTCCGAGAGGCTCTTTCTTAGCAACATTATTTGCAATTCGACTGTTGTTTTGGGGATTTATAACTCAGGAGATGCATAAGATCACCGCTAGGCAAGATATTCAGGGTGACAGTAAAAGCCACACACACTATATAGCATGAGAATTATAACATTGCTATCAAATGGATTGATTTTTAGCTTTACAACAACAACAACAACAAAGCCTTAGTCCCACTATGTGGGGTTGGCTACATGAATCCTTTTTCTCCATTGCATCCTATTTAGTGTCATATTTTCATTTAGTTCTAGTAAAATAAGATCATTTTTTATACAATAAGCCCAAGTCTTCCGAGGTCTACATCTGCCTTTTTTAACACAAGCCGAATCGAAAACATCTACTCTCCTAATCAGATCATCAGATGGTCGACGTTTAATGTGACCAAACCATCTAAGACGACTTTCTCTAATTTTGTCCGTCACAGGTGCTACACCAACCCTATCTCGAATATATTCATTTCGCATTTTGTCTCTAAGTGTAAAGCCACCCATCCACCTAATAATTCTTATCTCGGTAACGCTTAACTTATTATTTTGCTTCTCTTTTAAAGGCCAACATTCAGCGCCATAGAGCATTGCAAGTCTCACCACCGTCTTATAAAATTTTCCTTTCAGTCTAAACGGTTCTTTTCTATCACACAAAAGGCTAGAAGCATTCCTCCACTTCAGCCAACCAACTTGAATTCTACTATTAACATCCCGATCTATATCACCATCGCTTTCAACAACAGACCCAAGATATCTAAATCGTTCACACCTTTTAATAATTTGATTATCCAAAGTCATACTTTTGTCACTAGAGCTACTACTACTAAAATTACATTTCATGTATTCAGTTTTAGTTCTACTTAAATGAAGGCCTTTAGGCTCCAATGTAGACCTCCATAATTCAAGTTTTTCCTGGGTCTTTTCTCTCGTTTTATCCACGAGAAGAATATCATCAGTAAAAAACATCACCAAGGTACATCCTCCTGTAGATGTCGAGTAGAACCATCCATAACTAAAGCAAAAAGATATGGGCTTAAAGTTGATCCCTGATGTAATCCAACAGAAATAGGAAAATATTTTGTCAATCCTCTATCAGTTTGAACACAAGTAACAACTCTAGTGTACATATCTTTAATGACTTGAATATAAGCCATATCAACACCTTTCTTCTTAAGAACTCTCCAAAGGATATCCCGTGGAACCTTATCGTAAGCTTTTTCTAAATCAATAAAAATCAAATGCAGATTCTCCTTATTATCTCTGAACTTCTCCATCAAACCTCTCAATAAATGCATAGCTTCCATAGTAGACCTGCCCGACATAAATCCAAATTGATTATGAGAAATCTTTGTAATGTGTTTTAACCTATGTTCAATTACCCTCCCATAATTTTAAAGTATGACACATCAACTTAATTCCTCTATAATTTACACACTCTTGTGCACCCCCTTTACTCTTAAAAATGGGGACCAAAATATTCTTCCTCCACTCCTCAGACATCTTTTTAGTTTTTAAAATAATATTAAAGATTTTAGTAAGCCAAGAAACTCCCAAATCTCATAAATATTTCCACACTTCAATTGCGATATCATCAGGTCCTACAGACTTTCCACTCTTGGTTTTCTTTAAAGCATTTGCAATTTCTTTTTTACTAATGAGATGGTAAAAATGCAACATTTTATTATTATTCACGATATTAAGATCACTAAGTTCGATCGTATTTTCAGAAACTACATTAAAAAATTTATCAAAATAACTCACCCATATATGATAAACTTTTTAATGAAGTTTCTGAAAATACGATCGAACTTAGTTATTTTGATAAACTTTTTGATGAAGTTTCTGAAAATACGATCGAACTTAGTTATTCTGATAATTCTAAGAAAATTATTTTTTGATTTTCATCTTTAATACACTTTAATTGAGTTAAATCTTTACTTTTCTTCTCTCTTTGTTTGACTAGTTTATACATATAATTTTACCCTCCTTAGTATCTATTCTATTATGAAGATCATTAAAAACAAAATTTTTAGCGTCACAGATTGTTTTTTTAGACTCCCTGCGTGCCATTTGATTTTTTTCTCAGTTCTCTAAGCTTTTATATTTAAACCAATTTTTATAACATAACTTCTTATATTTTATCTTTTCTTGCACATTATTTTTCTACCACCAACTATTTTTTTTTATAAAAATTTTTTCTTTTGATTCTCCAAGCACATCTTTTTCTACTTGCTTAATAGTGTTTTTTACTTTTTCCCACATAGCATTTGATTCGTTATGAACATCTCAAATTTTGAAATCTTGAATTTTACTCATAAAAGTAGTTTTATTTGTGTCTTTTAGGTATCCCATCTAATTCTAAGATGATGAGTCATAGTATTTTTTATTTTATAACTTTTTATCTTAAAATCTAGAACTAATAAACGATGTTGGGTACTTAAATTCTCACTTGGAATGACCTTACAATCTTTACAATCTCGACGATCTCTTCTTCTCATAAGAAAATAATCAATTTGTGTTTTATTAGATCCACTCTTATAAGTAATAAGATGCTTATCGCTTTTGTTGAATAAAAAATTAGTAATAACAAAATCATACGCTAATGCAAATACAAAATAGCTCTACCTTCTTCATTAGTTACTCCAAAACTATAGCCACTATGAGTGTATCTGAAGTCTTCTACTACTCTACCGACATGTCCATTTAAATCTTCTCCAATAAAAATTCTTTCTTTAAGAGGTATTATTTGTATTAAGTCTTCTAAGTCATTCTAAAATTTATCTTTAGACTCTGTATCTAAACCTACT
>NEWO01000152.1:300302-333216 GCA_003013225.1 Phalaenopsis aphrodite | reverse complement strand
CCATAACAATCATTCATCATGTATGAATCTTATAATATATATATATATATATATATATATATATATAAAATAGTAATAATAATAATAATAATAATAATAATATACAAATACATGCGAGTAATTGTTTAATATAAAGTCTCACTAGATTAATAAAAATAGTAAAATCATAAATATTATTAATGTCAACTCAAGTTTGTATTCATGTAACATGTGCATGCATTCAAAATATGATGAAATTTTTAAATAAAGACTTATATCAGTGAATTACGTAGTAATCCAATAAAATGACATTCTTCTTAAGTTAACATATGATTATTTTACCTGAATTGACGGAGTAGCCTTACAAATAGTTTCCTCGAGCTCGCTTCAAGCTCGACACCTAGAGTAAACTACTAGAAATCATACTTTTCTTACACTTTTCATGAAATTCTTAACTGAGATTTTAATTTAACCCAAATACACTTTGCTATTTCTCACCTCAATAGGATTTCCCCATACCAAGTTTATATTTCTTTTTTTAACTTAGCCAACAATTGGAACCAACCTTTAAAAAACAAACATCCAACTAAACCCAAACTTCCTCAAGCCTTCTCTAAACCCAAAAATGGTTATCATACTTGTTGTAGTGTTCATGACAAACAATTAATGAAAAAAAATAAAAGAAAAATGTGATAAAAGTAATAATTAGGCCTTTAGGGTTGATATGCATTTTCTTACCTCAACCACAAATTCTCCTTAAATAGTTTCTCCTTTTTTATTCCTTCTCAATTTTCTTTTTCTTTCTCCCTTTCTCGCATAGATTTCTCGTTATCAACCTTACGTGAGATATAGTTCCCGGTTCCTCCCACCTTCAGCTACAGTAGCTATGATGTGAACATGCTTCGACAAATGCCAGAAAAAAATTGTATGCAAGGAAAGAAATGTTTCAAATTACGTGAGGATTATGCTTACAGGTTTCCTCCCAAAAATGTAAATCAAGAGTCACGACTTCTACTGTTTGTGCCTGTTGGGCCCTCCTATATAACCCGAGTGCAGACCTTATTGGAAGAAGGATTCAGAAGAGGAGAATGGGAAAATACGAAAACTTGAACAATTTATTTACTTTACGATTAATCTCAACATTCGAAACCCATTCCGTCGTTGCATGTCGTTGAAATTAGACCGGCTACGGTAACATCTGACTTAAAAGTGTTTAAGTTAGATTAATTATAACTAATTAAGTCAGCTTTTTAAATTTGTTCATACCTCTCAATACAGTTATGATTTATACGTAGTGTTAAAAATCAAATTGATCATTGACAAGTGCAGAATTTTATAGAAATACTGTTGAGTGTGTTGTGGGATGTGAAAAATGGGATATATTTTAAAATTGATTAACTTTTACTTGATTTGGTCAAAATTGGGTATTACAATACTCACTTCTATAAAAAATGCCGTCTTTGAAATATTTGAATATTTACTTGAGTAGAAAGAGAAATTTTTGTTGCATGTCTTGTTCTTTTTTCTAAGTAGCTTCATCCACCAATTCAGGACCTAACAATTGACTTTCGCCAATCTTAACCTAACTCAATGGAGTTCTGTATTTTACGTCATATAATACTTCATATGGAACCATTTTAGTACTGAATTGATATCTATTACTGTGGGCAAAACTTAATCATCGAAAATGATCTTCCCAACAGCTTCCAAAGTAAAGTTACATTGCCTCCTCAAATTTCCTAATTCCTAAATAAACCTTTACAATTGTGCATCGATTTGTGGTTGGAATGCTGTGGTATAATGCAAATGTATACACAAACCTCCTTGAATACTTTTCCACAATCTGGATGTGAATCTTCCATCTCTGTTAGAGATTATAATCTTTGAAACACCTTGAAGCCTATTAATTTTCTTAACATATAATTTGGCCAACTTTTCCGGCTGAGTCTGTTTGCTTAATTGGCAAGAAATGAGCGGGCTTTTTTAACCTGTCAATAATCACCTAAATGCTATCTTGACTTTGCCTGGATATAGAAAATGCCATCACAAAGTCCATCACAGTTTTTTCTCATTCACTCAAGTATAGACAATAATTATAGTAATTTACCATGTCTCTGATATTCATACTTAACACTTTGATAGGTTATACATTTTGACACATATTCAACAATATCTTTTTTCATACATGGCCACTAGAAATCAATTTCAAATTTTTATACATTTTTTTGGCTCCCCGGATTAATTGTATACTCTGAATGATATGCTTCACGTAAGATCTCTCATCTCCAATCTCGATTTGCGGGTACCCAAAACTTCAGCTTGTTTTTTGATAACACTAGCTTCATCTAAAGTCATATCTGGTCTCTTTTCTAACTGAAGTTGTTCAATGAATTTATGATATTCATTACCAACTTTTTAGATTGCCTTTATTTTCTCAATTAAATTTTGTTGCACTGTCAACTAATATAAAAAACCAATATCTGTCTTCTGATCCAACGACATGACATTAATTTCTTTAATCTATTCTAACTCTTGAGTGATAATTCAACTTGCATTACTTCTAGATTTACGACTCAAAACATTAACACTATATTTGCTCGACCAGGATGATGTTGTATGTTCAAACATATTCTTTAATAAGCTCTAGTCATCTTCTCTATGGCAACTTCAGTTCTTTTTGTGTGAAAATATTTTTCAGACTCTGATGGTCGGTGAGTACTTCGCACTTCACACCATACAAGTAATGTCTCAAAATCTCTAGAGTAAAAACTACAACCATCTCTGGATCATGTGTTGGATAATTTTTTTCATGTGGTTTCAATTGTCTGGATGCTTAGGCTTTACTCTTCTATTTTGTATTAAAACACATACCAAACTCCTCAATGACGCGTCACTATAAATCTAGAATCCCTTTTTTTCTCATGGAATTGCTAATACGGGTGCAGTTGTTCAATGCATTTTCAATTCTTGCAAAATTGTGCTTGTATTCTTTAGTCTACCCAAACTTGAAATTTTTTCTCATGAGTTTTAACAACCACACAATTATTTGTGAAAATCCTTTAATGAACCTCTTGTAGTATCCGACCAAACCAAGAAAACTGCGTACCTTTATAGCATTCTTAGGTGTTGGCCATTCTACGATTGCTTTCACATTCTAGGGATCCATGAAAATTCCTTGCCTACTAATGATTTGCCCCAAGAATGTAATACTCAATCAAAATTCACATTTTGACAATTTTGCAAATAATTGATTCTACCTCAACAACTGCATTACTATTCTCATATGCTTTGCATTGTTATTAGTTTTTGAGTATATCAAAATATCATCAATAAAAAAAATAACAAACTGACCACGTAATGCTTGAATATTCGATTCATCAGATCCATAACAATTACAAGGATATTTTTTAAGACAAAAGACATAACTAAGAATTCATAATGATTATATAGTCTCAAAAGCTGTCTTGGTTATATTTGTCTCTTTGACTCTCACCTGGTAATATTCTGATCTCAGATCAATCTTGAAAAATGCAGTAGCCTCATCTAACTAATCATGTAAATCATTTATTTTGGATAACAGATATTTGTTCTTGATTGTCACCTTGTTCATCTCTCTATAATCATTGTATAATCTCATATATTTGTCTCTCTTCTTGATAAGCTATATGGGGGCATTTCAAGATGAGTTCTTTGGTCTGATAAAATCCTTATCTATCATTTCCTGCAATTTCTTTGGAGCCACTCTATAGTGAGTTTTAAAAATTGCAGATGTCACGGGCGGCACAACTTCCTTTTTGGTGGTAGCCTTGGCAATTCCTCAACAAATACATCAGGAAATTCTGCAGCCACTGAGATGTTTTTTAATTCATGCTCATCTTTATTTAATACTTCTAATTTTGCTAAAGAGACTGTTCACCGCTTCACATACACTTTCCAACTTTCACTGAACTAACAAAGAAAAGAGCGCATCATAGGAAAAATAAAATGGCTTTTCGTGAAGCAAATTAAATTTCACCATCCTTTTCCAACATTCAGTCGTTTATTAGCCATTCAATTCCTAATATAACCTCAAAAGTTTGGGTTGATATGATGATTATTCTGCTAGTTGCTTCCTATTAGAGATATTAACTTCCACAAAACCTTTCTTACATAGAAATCATCTCTCGAGTGCATCATAACACATAATCCAGGAGATAGACTGATAGAAAATTCTTTAGAAATAAAAAAATGCGATTCACTCGAGAGCCAAATATAGCTATGTTATGTTGATCTAGAATCCGAAGCGTACCTGTAAACTCCTCTTCAGATTCTTTAGCTTCTAGAGGGGTAATTGCAATAACTCTAGCCTTTGTTGGTTGCTCATTTTGGTGCTCTGAAGTCTCCCCTCTTGTTTGAGTTGAAGGCTTCCCAAAAATGGAGTCTTGACCGACCCTTGAAATAGTTTTTGCGGTTGTTCCTATTGTTGAAATATCTGGGGTCTATTATATATCTTTTTTCTAGCGGACAATCCATCTGAGGATGCCCCGTTTGTCCACATCTGTATTATTTTTCTGGAACAAACAAGCACTGCCCAATGTATATTTTTCCACACTTCTTTCAAATTGGCTTTTTTGACTGGATCTGCTTCTGTTTATACTCCAATTTAATTTTTTTGCTTTAAGGTTATTCTCTCTTGTCAAAATATTTTCGCTTGTTTGCTCGGGGTTGTCACCACTAATTGGAGAAGTTTAGCTTATTTTTAATTCTCTTGTCCCTTTCAATTAGCACCGAGAAATCAATGATTTTAAATTAAGCCAAAGAGAATCTCAATTGATCTCAGAGTACACCCTAAAATAAATGATAATTTTTCTCATCAGTGCTGACATAATGTGGCGAATATTAAGAAACAGAAGTAAATTTGGCTTCGTATTGCATAACTATTTTGGACTCCCAAGTTAAATTGAAAAAATTATCTTTTAGTGCTAATCTGGCTGAAGGTGGAATGAACCAATCCTTGATAACTCTAATAAATTCTTCCAATTAAATATATAGAAGAGGTGTTTGTTGAAAATTTTCGCTATACTTTACGTGCCGTCACCTCTCTTCCTTACGTCCTAAGACAAAAGTGGCTAGCAATTATTTTGTTATTCTCAATACAAAGCATGCCATTCAATATCTTCCCGGTCTTCAATAATCAATGTTTAGAAGCTGTAGGGTCACTAAAACCTTTAAATGTTGGTGGTTTGAATGTTTGAAAAAAATTTAAAATGCCGATCAACGTCAGCACCATATTTTCCTCTGAGTTCTGTGTTTGTAGAATATCTTTCAATAACAGTCAGTTTGTTAAGCACATGAGATATCATCTAAACAATGTCTTATAACTCAATAGCTCTAGCATCTTTATTTTCCCTATTATGAATATCACTTCTATAGAAGTTTTTTTTCAGCTTGTAATTATTGTTCTACAATTGGCCTAGTTCTTCTAGATGGCTGCCCTCAATTCTTTTTGATATCGCTTAGCCATATTTACCTGTTTTTGCATAATTTATTATTCAATGCAATTTATCATATAATAATTATGCCATATATATTTTGTACCCCAAGTCAAATAAGCTACCTACCCTAAATCTAGTCAACCTATAGCTCTGTAGAAATCCATTCATTTTTTAAATATCTTTTTTTTTTATAAATTCAAATATGCTTCTGTCATTATTCTCGTACAACTTTCTGTCGCACCATAGCTTATCACTCCCCATAAAGTTAGCTGTGTTGAGACAGCGATGGGCGACTCAGTCAAACACAATTCCCACCATTCTTGCTTTGACTTTGGTAAATAAAAACTCAGTGGTTTACAAATTAGTGTAACTCAATCATCGCAAAAATTCATAATCCAATTTAATTCATAATTTATTAATATTCTCAATTATTAGGAAGCATGTATAATATTGTCACTGAAAATTTTGAGAGCTGCGAAAAATCCAACATTTAAGAATACGTACCAAACAGTGTGTATACCTTCCAAAACTTTATAATCTAAAAAATGTATAAAATCAAAACTTACTAATCGCCTAGTGTTCCTTATACCTTTCTGAAAATTAATAACATATAAGAGTGAACTGCAAATTCAGTGAAATAATCAATGCTAAAATCAGATTTGATAGACATAAAGAAAGTGACACACATGCTCAATTGTGACTTGTATACATGTCAACAACACATAATAAAAACATGAGTGAATCATGTGAGACATTAAAAATAAAAAGGCATGAAATGGAGTAAACAATAGCAACTGCAATAAATATATATTTCATTCGCTTCAGTGCCGACATAGGAATATTCATGATAATATCATACTTAATAATTTTTGTCTTAAAAACGTCCCTTATGATAGGCTTTGACTACTTTCATTTTCATTTCATGTCATTGAATTGTTATTGCGCCTGTCAGTTAAAATAACCATCGATAAATGTTGGGCCTTTCTCAACATATTATTTATCAATAATCAAGGGCGGACCAATTACCGCTCCCCCCTCACATTTCAATTTTTATAATAGAAGAGGAATTTTTTTATTTTGCCCCCATAACAAAATTATTGTCAAACTCCACTTAGTGGGCGCAAAATCTACATGTAGCCCATTGCCTAGTAGGTTTATCAAGCCAAGCTGAAAATATTCTCTGAAAAATATTCACACCTTTTTCAAATTTGAAGCCCACATGAAACTCTATATAATGGATTAGGCATCTATGCTATTCTATTTACGGAACAGTAATGCTTATTTTTGTTTCTTTGTAGGACTATAGAGTGCAGAAACTTTTTTGGCTTTTGACGTGAAAGCTTCACATTAAAGTTTAGGGTCATTTACATACAAACCACCAAATTCTTATGTATTTAGATATCTAGCATCTAAACTTTACTTTTTACATTTATACCTACCAAATCATTTATATCACATAAAAAATACCAACATTTAACTTTTAGATTAGGAATGTGGGATGCATGTAAAAATTGATGTTTAGGTATTATGTATATGTAAATACATTAAGAATTGAGTGGTATGTATGTAATTCTTCCTATAATTTAATAGGGACATTTACATGCATATGTATTTAAATATATAACTCCTAAACTCTGTGCCGCCTACCATGATTCTTTCGTTGAGAGAGTTTGAAAGACCCCTGGGGCACGGTTTCGATCCCGCCTTTGTACGGAATGAAATTTTTAGGCACATGAGGTTGTTTGGCATGCTCGTTTAATAGTCTCTGTTCAATCTTTTGAGAAAAGAAAAGAAAAAAAAAGAATCTTACACGTAAACTCTATTTTTTATTTTATACCACCCAAATTTTTCATATCACATAAAAAATTCCACTATTTTAATTTTAAAAAAAAGTGAAATACACTTTCCATGCATAGATAAGGTAACATATATATTAAAATTGAAGTTTAGGTGTTAGATATGTAAATACATTGGAATTGAGTGGTATGTATGTAATTCCTCATAAATAATAAAGATATATTATATGTTGGTTTTTTTATATGTTCATTTACTAATTTAAACCTTTTTATTATAACTATTTTGCATTTCATTTAAGTCAATGTGGAGCTTTAATTGAACATCTTAGCGAGCTTGTTCTTGAGTTTAAATGATGTGTTATTTATTTATTTTTTTAAATTAATTTATTTATATAAAAAAGTGTCCCCTTCAAAGGAATGGCTGGTTGCGCCCCTAAGCCCCCTTGATATGAACGATTCCATTCTGCCTAGATATTAGAAGTCGAGAATCACATCATTTGCTATCATTTGTACCAGCAGACCATTCATGTAATAGTATACTTGTCACAACATTTGAGACATTTTTTTAAACATAATGCTTGCAACAATCGTTCATCATATGCAACTCTTATATTACATACATTTAAAATAATATACGAATACTTGCAAGTAATGATTTAAAATCACACCTGGCTAATCACCCTAATGCTCATTATCCCATTTTGAAAATCAATAACATATTGGAGTGAGCTACAAGCTCACCTAAATAGTGAGACTAAAGTAAAATTTTATAGACAGAAAGAAAGCACTATGCTTGTTCAATCATGGCTCATATATATGTCAACAACATAATATAAAGATGCTTTAATTATATGAGACATTTAACGTAAAAGGGGCATGAAATGCAGCAAAAAATAATAACTGTAACAAATTTATATTTCATTTATTCATGTGCAGTCATCAGAATATCTATAATACTTTCTTAATCAATAATTGTTATCCTACGAATGTCTCTTATAATCACATAAAATTTGATTACATTTATTTCATTTCATATCGTTGAATCGTCACTTAGTACGTTGGCTAAAATAACTATTGATAAATGTTGAGCCCCCCACAATATAGCAGTTACCAGTAGCCTTGTTGATACCAACAGTTACTTTCATGATCTCATTGCTCTCTGTCATTCGTACCTTTAGGTCATTCATGTAATAGTTTATATATATCACAACATGTGTGACATTCTTTTAAACATAATTCCCTTAAAAATCATTCATCATTTACAAATCTTGTATCATTTGCTGTGCAATAGTATACGAATGCCTGAAAGTAATGATTTATTAAACATACTCACCAGATCAATAAAAAAAATAAAATAAAAAATATCATTAGTGACAGCTCAAGTTTGAATTCATGTAACATGTGCAAACATTCGTCAATATGATGAAATTTCTAAATAAAGTCGTCTATCTATAAATCATATAGTAAGCCTATAGATGATATTCTTCTTAACTTAACACATGATTATTTCTCATGAATTGATGGAGCAACTCTATGACAAGTTTTGTTAAGCTCGCCTCGAGTTCACCCACCAGAGTAAACTTCTTGAAATGACACTTTCCTTAGAAGAATTGTCATGAATTTCTTAACTGAGATCTTGATTTAACCCAAATGCACTTTACTTGTTTCTCACCTTGATGGGATTTCTCCGCATAAAGTTTCTATTCTGATTCTTAACTTAGCCAACGATCGGAACCAGTCTTCAACAAAAATAAACATCCAATTAAATCCAAACTTCTTTAAGCCTTCTTTAAATCCAATAGAAGGTTCTCATGCATGCTGTAATGTTCGTGGCATACAATTAATGAAAAGATAATTGTTGGTGTTGATATGCATTTTTTTTTCTCAACCACAAATTCTCCTTAAATCCTTTTTCCTTTTCTTTTATTCCTTCTCTTTTCCTTTTCTATTTTCCCTTCTTCTTCTTCCTCCCTTTCTCCTATAGATTTCTCGTTATTAGCCGTACCTGGGATATAGTTCTAGATTTTTTCTCCTCCAGCTACTGCAATCAGGATGCAAGCATGCTTCAGTTTACGACGAAAGACAGAAACAGATTGTAGGAAAGAAAACAAATATTTCAAATTGCATGGAAATGGGGATTCTTTTTGCAGGTTTCCTCCCATAACTCTCAATCGAGAGTTACGGTTTTTGTCGTTCGCGTCTGATCACGCTCTGCTACAGAAACCGAGTGGAGACCTTGCGGGAAGGAGGATTTGGGAGAGGGGAATGGGAAAATATGAAGTCTCTTGGGAAATTATTTACCTTACGATTAATCTTAGCCGTTTTGATATCTTTGTTTTTGCTGCTTTCCTGATCCTTTTTGATTTCTTTTTTTTCTTACTTTCTTGATCCTTTATAAATTGGTGAATGATTGACCCTATTGTTGTTGTTTGAGTTTGTGTGCTATTCTTAATGACATGCATTTGAATCTTACGCAGTTCTTACCTCAAGATCGGGTATGCGAGTTTGCTAAGTTAACTCCTGTACAACTTCTACAAGAAACTGAGAAGGCTGTTGGTGACCCTCAATTACCAGTGCAACATCAGGGACTTATTGAGAAAAGGAGAGAATTGAAGGATCTTGAAGTGGTATGTATTTAGACGTTTCGGACAGTCATGCAATTCTAAAGTTTATGTTTTGAGTACAATTATCCTACTCTTTGGCATGAGCATCTACAACCTGTGAATATCTGAGGCAATCTTCTTGGGAAAAATCTAATCAAAACTTTTGCCATACTCCTTTACTTTTGTGTTATAGAGTGTTGCCAGAAATAAGGACACGTTGAATCAGCTCAAAGCTCTGAATGCGCAGCAAGAAAAGGACGTGGAGCGTGTCCGTCAAAGAGAGAAAATTTTGTCCGAGGCAAGTATGTTATTTTGTATTGTTTTGTATGCGGTATAATATTATAATTATTTCTGTTGATTGGTACTTTTCATTTGAGGTGTACATGACAGTTCTTTTATACGTGTGTGGTGTATTAGATGAAAACCTTCACTAAGGCTTTGATGCTGATTCAGTATTTTAGAAAGTGCGAATGCAAAGTAAAACATGCACTTCATGAACTTCTTTCATATTTTATTAATTTAAATTGAAATATAAAATGTTTGCATCTTAATTTAAAATCACACACACACACACACACACACACACACAAATATGCGCGCGCACATGTATACATGCATGTACGTATGCATATATATGTGTACGTCTATATACATATGTATATATATGTATATGTATATAAAACATAAAAAGTAACTTTTAGATGTTTTTAATATTTAAAAAACAATTTGTCATATTTGCTAGCCTTCGACCACCACTAACTATCGCTGAGCGTTGCTGCTTACTACCATTGCTTGCCACCTCAAGTTGTCAAGCACCAATATGTTGCTGTCATTGTTTCATCATTGGCACCGCTGCGTCTCTGATGACTATTGTATCATCAACCCAAATTTATTTTTTTAATATTTAACAAACATATAAATATATTTTTAACATATCAAACATGCTTTATTTTATTTAATATCAAAACATAAAAAATAAAATAAAATAAAAAGAAAAAAGAATCCCATATGGCCCCTTCATAACATAATTTGCATCTCTAAATGTTAAATTGCTTGTATTGCTACGTATTCTTTACAATTATAATTTTAAGTAATAGTTTGTGTGAGTTTAATGTTTGTTTTTTTTTTTTAAATTCTATTACAAATGTTCAATTTCTTGTGGAAGGGAAATTAGGTTCTTGCAAATTTACAGTTTAACTTGATGTTGCATAGTTATGCAAAATTTTATCAAAAAAATAGTTGATCAAAACTAAGGCTTTGTTTAGTTAAATGCATGTAGGAAACGTGCTCTTCAACAGTTTGGCTGATAGGGTGATTGAATTTCCCTACGAAGTGATATATAGCATTCTTAACAACTTTGGTGAAGGGAGAGGGAAAAGGGAATAATCTAAGTGTTTAGGTGGGAAATTTGATTTTGTGGTTTTCCTTATATATGGAGTTTGATTTTGTGTGGTACGTTGAGTGCTTAAATGAGGAAGATTCCTTTTTTGATAGAAGTGTTATTTGAGTTTGTTGATTTAATTTTGAGTTGTAATTTTGAAACTTTTATTTAACTAAAGAATTTATTGATATAAAGTTATTTATGAAAGAACAAAAGCTTGTAAGAAAATTAGTTGAAAAAATTTTATAATGTTTGTTAGGTATTTAATTTTTTTATTCAGGAAGCAAGTAATTCAAAGATCTAATATTCATGGTTTTTTTTTCTTATGTTGAGCATGTCAGGAGCATCTAATGTTAATACTAAAATTACTTTACTTTTATAAAACCATCTCTTTTAAGTAATTTCATGATATTTGTTTTAGTCAATTCTTAAAATTGTTTTATAATATGATGCATAATAAATACCCATATGTAAATTTTTATATATAATGTTTTTTCTTAATATTTGTTATTTTAGAGTGACTACATAATAATAATAAGCATTTTAAAAATGTTCATTATTATGATGTTTAAAGATTAATATGAGATTTGTTGGCAAATAATGATGAGGAACTTCGTAGGGAGAGGTGATTGATCTTACAAGCTATGATGAAAATATCATTAATTTATTATTATTTTATCATTAAAATAATTATAATATTTGTTGCATCGTCTAATTCATCCCCACTTGAATTGTTGAACCTCCAGCATCTCCTTTCTGGTCAATGTCTTTTTTGGTTTTCAAAACGTTGTTGTTAGGTTGAGTATAGCCAATATAATAAGTTGGATCAATTGAGAATAAAATATATTAAAGTAGTAGTAGGAAACGCACCTATGAAAGTTAAGACAGCTTAATATGAAGATCGGTTGTTAGGCAGGTAAACTAAAGAATACAGCATGTACAATAAGGCAAGTAGATAAAAATAAGATGTAAATATTTAAGTAATCAAAGTAGACCAAATATAATAGGGCTAATCACATAACACTCAAAAAATTGCTATTTACAAAACTAGCATCCAAGTGGTTTTTTTGAACTTTCGAATTGATGCATTTATGCATGCCTTTATCAAACCTTTGGAAATTTGATAGAAATGAAAAATATGGGTTGGGATTCTTTTGTAATTTTTGAAATTTGAGTGAGAATTTAAAAAATGGTTAAAAAATGATGCTAGTTTTGTAAATAGCAATGTTTCAAGTGCTATGTATGTAATTGCGTCATTATAATATGGATACAAGTTGAACAAAAAATGTGTTAGATAGATCTTTTGCAACACAACATGAATGCATGAAAATGAAAGCGATTAATATTGCTTGTTCCAAATAGATGGGATAAAACTAATAGTGATTATGATATGATAAATTATGCTACAAATAATTTGTTATTTGTTAGATATAGTAGTCAAAAGCTTTTATTCTCGATAAACAATCCATTCCACTTTCTTAGAAGTTTATTTCACAACTCATCTTAGAAGTGGGGAGCTCCACTTCACTTAGTGGCAAATATGATCTTTTGATTTGGAAGCTTTATAACATACCGTTAAAAATTGAAATCTTCAAAGGGCTCAACCTGGCTTGGAAACCTGAACACCTTTTATGAATTGATATAATCAACAGCTTAAAATCACGTTAAAACGTACTCTTGTTATGATTGATTCATAAATTTTTTATTCTTTTTTTCGTGCAATTTTTTTTTCTTTTGTTCATGTAATGCTTTGAATCGTTCCATCTCTAAAATCACTTTTTTTTTTCTTTCTAGCCACTGACAATGCCACGTCCCTTGGCTTCTTTGAAGTAACACATGTCTCTTTCTTTTTTCTAGCCTTGCCAATGTTGTCACTCCTCTCTTACTTCCATCTTACTTCTATCTTTATAGATGTTGCTCCACCCAACTCTCATTTTTTTTTCTTTTCTGATTTTTTATTTTCAATCACCGAAATAATGAAATTTAACTTTTTTCTTATTCTAGCATTGATATTGCGTCTCTATTTTCTCATCTTCTTTCTTCATTATTCTTTTTAGTGGCTACAGTCAATAGCTGCTTTCTCCTTGATTGTTTTCAGGTCTATCATTAACAATATGATTGGGTCTAGGATATTGGAAACATCTGCTCTTAGCCATATGATAGGTAGTTGTGTAGTTGTCACAAGAAGGGCACTATGGATTGTCTTTAGACTTTTTACTATTGATATTTGAAATCGTTCTCTTTTTGAAGACGAGTCATATGAGTAATGATAGTTTTCCATCTCCTAGAGTCTTCTACTTCACGAGCTCTCTTCATTCTTTGCAGTTATGGCTTAATTCCTCAACTCTCTTTAAATGTTATTTACCATAAATAAATTCTTTATTCTATCACCTTTTAAGTTAGATAAGAAGCAAGAAGTTTTTTTATCTTCATTTTTCCCCATGATAGGAAGAAATCAAATAATGCAATATGATTTGTAGTTTTTGTCTTGACTCAGCTTAGGAGTTCGGAGCTTTTGAGGGGCAACAAGCGATCATACGGGAGATTGAAGCCTAACCAACAATTTAAATACCATGATCACTTAAAAATCATTTTTTCTTTCTTGCTTGCTTATAAAACTTCCAATACCAACAACTAAATGAACAATTTCTTTTTTCAATAAGGTAATCATAAAAGTCCTGAAATAAAACATTTGTCATGCAAATGTTCTAAAAGAAAGTATCTACATTTTTTTACACTTAAATTAAATCATTAAAGCCATCAAAGTTACCAAACATTAGTTACTTTGCGCCTCATATAATGAAAGCCTTATCTTTCATCCATTTACTTCGAAGGGACTTAATAAAACTTTTTTCTCAACTAAGGTGAGTTAATGCATATAATATAGTGAGCATATCACAACCCTAAACTATAGTCGATGTGACATCAATTTTTTTTTATCATCATGCATGAATTTCGAAGTTTTTTAAGCAAGAAATATTTTAAATTTAGATTCAAAATCACTCAAACCCCCATTTCAACAAATTTTGATAGTTAAACTGAGCGTTTATAACCCAATGGCACTAAAGGTTATCCAATTTGAGTTCAAATCAACCTAAAGCAATTACTTAACATGTAGTCTAAAGTTTTAGTGCATCAATTAGATGGTCAAATAATTTTAAAATTTGGCATGTTTTAATGGAAATTAAGTGTCTCGATTAGAGAAATTTAGTGAACTCAAGTTCATTCACTTCAAAATTATATGTGATTTAAGGATTCAATGTTGATCGTCTAATAGAGTGTTTTGAAAGATTGGCCAAATTACTAAAATATCCCTCTCAAAAGTTATAAATAGGCTTTTATTCTTCACTTGAAGGAGGGAAAGGAGAAAAATAGTACGTTGTTTATTAAAGGTGAACTCTTAAAATCCCGATAATTTTCGTCAGTCACCTGAGCTCGCCGCAGACCACCCAAGCTCGCCGCCGACCTCCAAGGGTCTCCTTCGACCGCTAACCAATGTCAACAACCAACAACTATTGTTTTGAATGTCATACTATGACTATTATTGCATCTTGAAACTATGACTTATGTAACAATTTATAGCTTTTGTGGCCTCCAATTATGGCTTTGTAGCTCCACAATGAGTGTTATAACCACCAAGTATGACTTCTATAATCAATTACAACTTCTATACACAACTATGATTGTTACAGGCTTACCACAACTATTATAGTTAGCTACAACAATTATAGTCTCAATTATCCTTAACAGTTATGTCTATTGGGTTATTTTAATGTAGTTATGATTTCAACATCATTTTGTAATCACACATTCCCTAATCTAGGTGAAGAATGGATCTTTGTACTTTTATTTAGCTAGGCTAGGCCTAGTGATTCTTTTCATTTCTCGGGTTTTTCATATAAAAGATTTTGGTTTCTCCTCCCATGATTTTATTTTACGTATGTGTGTTTAATCTTTGTGCAATGCCAAGATGTTAAATTATCGCTCTGTCATCGCCATTTTTCTAACACGCAACAATAGTATTTTAAAGAAAAAAAATGATAAGCATTGTAGTAATTTTATTTAAACTATATGTAAATCACAATATTTACTTGTAAATCATAATATTTACTTTGCATAATAGTAATAATTTTGACCATAAACATTTATTAATAGTTAGAGTCATGTATAGTAATAGAATCATAACATTCGCCTAATTGGCAATAAGAGCTTGAACATGTACTGTACTTTTCATATTATAGAGATTTCTCTATCCTAACTTATACTCGTCAATATTTAATTCATAGGTCTTAGGAGCATTGTCTAAAAATTCAACTCAACTTTGCTTGATATGTTCTTTATCAACACAGTGAAGTGTAGGACAAGTCCACTCTTGTTTGAAGTGGAAAGCTATTAACTCATCTCAAGATGATACATACTCCATTGATACAATGAGGCGCGTGTCATATTTCTATTATTGTTTATGTTGGAAAGCAAAATCTTTATCACGTGGATACATTAGTTTCCTCAACTAATATAAGTAAAAATGGTAATTCCATTGCACATATAAGTATATCTTTATATTGTTTCTTTTTTATTCTACTCTGCTTAGAATGCCTATTTATAAGGAAAATTAATGTATATGCTTTATTCCAACTAAAGTAAAATAAGTGAGGCATAATGCAAAATATTCTTTATTCCAAGCAATATGAAAGATCACTTGCATGAGAGATAACTTATTATGACTATGGTTATGGTTTGATCACAATAAAACATATAATGCATATAAATTGACCAAGATGATAACTATATCAATTAAATCCAATTAATCTAATGAAAAGAAAATATTACTTAAATTTAGAAATGTAATCATCCACGGGAACTTGAATTTTGAACTATTTTTTTAGCTACAATATTGCACCTTAATTGACTCCTATAAACTGATTACATTAATCAAGTAAAAGAAATAGGCAAATTAAAATATGAGTCTGTTTGGGGCAGCTGCAGCTTATCCAGCTTATCTAGATAAACAACTTATCCTGATAATCTGCTGATCAGCAGTTTATCCTAATAAGTTGACTGGTTGTTTGGTTTGTGCTTTTGAAAAACAACTGATTTTGGATAAATAACTATTTTGCCCATGTTCTGGATTAGCTGTTTGGTTTGTGCGTTTGAAAAATAACTGATTCTCAAATTTTTTTAGATAAATGACCAATCTGTCACACAACTGTTGTGCTATTTGTAACAATGCTACAATGATTACACATTAGATATTTCAGAACCAATAAAATCCCTTCATAACAGCATAACAGAACATATACACCTCATTTAATAGTGAGTATTAGAAAAACTAATAAAAAAAAACAAATAGCATGTTAAACTTACAAGTAAAAGAATGACAGTATTCATTTTAAAATGTAGAAGCACGTCACGAGTAACATTGTCCGGTTGGGACACCATAGAACCCCAAACAACATTGTTCGGTTACTGTCAAATCTTGAGCGATATTCTCCGGTTGCGATATCATTGAAACTAGAGCAAAATTTTTCGTTTGGGATATCGTAGAATCCGCCGGCCTATCTGCCCACCTGAAGAACTTGCAGTCGTCCGGTCCGTTTGCTCACCACGTGCATCTGTAAAACTGTCGCCCATAGCTATGTGACTGGCGTGAAGTAGGTAACAAAGATGACAGTCCGCAGCGGCATAGCACTTGCCTGGAGATTCCCAAAAACCTGGAGCTCATCTTGCAATTATTAAAGACAGAAAACGTCAGTCGTTAGATTAGATAAATTAGAAAAAAATGTTGAACATGAAAATAAGACGCTGTATTAAATCAAGAAACGAAGAACTGAAACATAAAATAGAAGAACACCACAAAAAAAAGGTAGGTGTGAGGGCTCAAATAACTCACCCTGCCAACAAACGAATCTGTTACTATAATACGACATGTGACATTGTAAAGAAATGACTTCCTGGTTGCCTTTAACCCTCATATAATTAGCCTCCCATGTGTCACATGTCCCAACCACCAAAAAAGGCCATCCAGAGTAGCCTAAAAACCTGCTAACCCGAAAAGAATAGAGGTATTTGGGTGCCTTCACTGTGTATATAATTCGATGTCATGTAGGGAGTTCGATCAACGTCGGACTTGTAATATTCGTACAAGAGAAGGATTACCGCCACAACTTTTCCTCTATTTATCAGTTGTTGACAATCCACCGTCATAAATTCTCTACGAAGGCAATAAGTGCGAAGCAGAGAAAGTCAGAAAGAATATAATAGTACCAAAGGGAAATTATAATGAGCAGAACACAAATTAACATCCACGTTGCAAACATCCAATGAAAAAAAAATGAGGAGATAAACAACTTATGTACATAAAGAAAACATAACGAAAAAATCTAGAGCAAACAAAAGCAACAAATAATAACTCCACAACACCATTGGTCCATAAAGAAACACTAATAGTCAACTCGGAGATCGGGGTCCATCTGCATGAATATCTTTCTGCGTGTCGGGTTTTCCAACAACTGCAACAACTTCATGTAAAATACCTTTTTCGACTTTACTTCAGGATACATATCAATAAATCAAATAAAGTCACGTATGAAGGGGTCCTGTGAAGTACTTACTTGACTTTTAAATGATTCTAGCAGTTCTTTTATTGAGCTTTTGATGAAAACTGCTCATTCCTTTTTCTTTGCTCAAACTTAGGCTGCATTAACTGGCTTGTGGACGCCTGCTCCCTCTGACTTCGGGCCGGGGACTCCACCATAATCACCTAATTGCTTCGCCTCCGACTCATCCATAATGTCCGTGAGGCTGTGCTCGCTTGGAGTGAACACATGAGTTTCCATTGTAACAACGTCACAAAACATTTCAACTTTTCCTCTTAAATTGGATCATTGCCACTGACGTTGAACTTCCTAGCGGTTGGAACTGCCCGCAACAAATGAATATTCTGTTAGTTCAAGTAGCGTCGTAGTAAATTCAGTAAAATGTGAAGCATTCATCGGATAGGTTATAACCTGTAATTTCTCTGCCCACCATATCTCAAAAGCATCTATTGTCCGTTTCACAGGATCCCAACCCAATTCTGTGGATCCCCTTTTCAGTTCCTTTCATACCTTCCAATCTTTCTTTAGTTGGTCTTATTTGTTCTTAAATTTCATCATATCGTAATCTCTTCCTGTCAATTTCTTGAACTTTGTCATGAGATTTTTCTACTATTCTTTGTTGAAACAGGTGGCGTGTCTATTACCCAACTTTATCTCTTTCAAATAAAGTTTGCAAAAAAATAATAGTGACCTTCTTATCCCACTTGGTCAATGTTCCAACCTTCTTGTTCTTACTCATTGAGTTTCTTTAAAAAGAAACGAAGTGAGATAAGAGAAAAAGCAAAGCAGTAAAATCATGACAAAAAAAAAGATAGATAAACTTCTACATAAAGCAAACACTTGAGAAAACGACTACTGAATGTCATACTTTCATATTTACATCCACCACCAACTCAGACACCCTAAGCCAGGAGATCACACCCAAGCCACCTCACACATCCACCTTAACCAATCCACCACAAACGAGCCACCTCACACACCCACCACCAACTTACTCGCCTACAGCTAGGGCATTATACCCAAGTCATCGTAAAGGCATCCACCACAACCAATTCACCACCCACTAGCCACCTCACATACCCACCACCAACTCACACCCAAAGCTAGGACATCACACCCAAGCCATCGTAAAGGCATCCACCACAACCAATCAACCACACACAGGCCACCTCACACACCCACTACCAACTCACACACCCACAGCCTGGACATCACACCCAAGCCACCGTAAATGAGCATTTACATATATACCACACAGTTTCTATGTATACCACCAAATTCTTTTGCATGTATGGAAGGTAAAAGAAAATGGGGATGCAACATTTGTACAAAAAATGAGCATTGACATACATTCCACCTGATTCTTATGTGTCAAATTGCGGCATTTACATTCACACAACCCAATTCTTATGTATTTACATGTCTAAATCCTGAAATTTAGTTTTTGCATTTGTACCAACCAAATCCTCCATATCAAATAAAAAATATCACAAATTGTAGAGCATGTTAAATGAAGGTGGTAAAACTGATAGGCACCAAAATATCATGACAATGCTAACAAAATTTTTGGGGCCGTGAAATCTCTTTTTCCATCTCAGCAGAGAACCACAGAGAGGAGAAATGCCCCAACCAGAAAATTACTCAGGAGAAGAAGAAGAATCACATTTACATTCTCACATCCCGCGGATGAAGGAGAATCACAGAGAGGAAAAGAAGAATCACAACAGAGAAAATAACCTAGGGCACGAGATGAGGGACGGTAGAAAGGAGAAGAAGAACCGCATCAGATAGATCCAGGAGAGGGAGAATCACAAAATAATATTGCACGGGATGAGAGACGGTAGAGAGGAGGAGAATCACACAAGATCGATCCAGGTTTGGAGAATCACAACAGAAGAATTGAACGAGGGTATTATTGCGATAGATAAACAGAATGTGGGACGCGAGCTACGACCCGCATTCCGTATCTAATAGAAATAAAAAAGCACGTATCCTGAAATGCACGACAAACACACAAAACAAACACCCACACGGCGTTTTGAAAATGCACAAACAACAAATAAGCTGTCCCAAACGGACTCTAAATTTAATTCTCAATATCTAAACACATCATAATATTTTTCATAAATTAATAATAACTTGCATATATTTCGACCGTTGAAAGCTGATCTAGAATGGTCCATCATGATGACACAAAAATGATCCAATTTTGTCTCTCAACTATTCAAAATTAATCTCAAATTTGCTCCTGTGGGAGATTAAATTGGAGTATTGCAAAACTTTGAAACTAAATTGGTCACATTTGAAATTGTTGGGGACCATTTTGGAATTCACTCCTTTATTTATAGCTTTATGTATATAAGCAAGTAATCATTTATGGCTTTTTGACTCCTTTTTTCATAGTTGATATTAAATTACTCAAAAAAAACTTCACATCTTGGCTTAGTTCAATTGATAGTAATTATATTATTAATTAATTGTCAGTGAATAATTTTCTCTATCGTAATAGACTATTATTTGGTAACATGCATCATTCCAACTAAACGGTTAACCTAGAATTAAAGACCAACTCAAATTATTCATTTTAAGTTTAATTTTAAGGAGCTTGGTTATTATTATCTTTTAATTTCGGATTGCATGCAAATAGAAAATAAAATTTCCTAATTTGGCTAAGATTTTGCATGTTTAGGGAGGAAAGATGCGAGGATAACAAATAAATAAATTTTTATAATACCTCATAACATAGGGAATTTCCAGGCAATTTTAGATATGGAGAGGCCCACGAGATTGTGCAAGCAAGAGAATATTATTTGTGAGAATATGGTTTTAAAAGTTGAGACGAGAGTTTAAATTAGCGCACTTGAGATTATGAATATATTAACTTAAGAATAATAGGAGAGATTTATCCTTGCCATGTTTGGTAGATGGTCACAACTAGGGTTATTTGTAGAGAAAATATTATTTCAATTGATGATGAAAATCATTAGAAGATCCTTACTTTTATCCATATGGGTTAATAAAGAGAATAGAGAAAACTTAATGAAATTCTAGATGAAAAGCTATCAAATAAGTGATTTATCCTTTATGGCAAACACTTATAACCAACTTCTATAAATTCTTGTCGAAGTAGTTTTTCCTTCATTCAAAATCATTCCGTAGATCCAGCCTTGGCTGTACAGGGTATTTTGGAATGCGAGAATATTGTGGGAGGATCTTGATCATCCTTGGTTTATGCCACAAATCTTCTCTCTTCTAAATTATTTGGAGGCAGTTTTGACCTATTCAAACCAGCCATTTTCATGCCTGTCCTCATCCATTCGGTTTTAATTAGGTGAATTGCAATTATGCCCTCCAAACTTTAACTTGTAACCTCTATGCTGTCTTGATGTAACCTCTTGTGCTCCATGGGTACAGTGGGCTTTTGGACTTGTCCTGACTTGACGTTGGGCTGGAAAATTGACTCTATCATTTTGGTGCTAGAGCCTTTGTATCACTTACAATCCACAAATGGAATTGGGGATACACCAGTAAGATGCAGCTGGTTAACATGTTAATTGCTAGTATTTGTTGTGTCATCATTAACCTTTTTTTTTCCCGAAGTTGAGAGGTCTTGTTCTATTTTAAGGCATCTAAATTTATATGATGACAATATTTATCCTGAAATACCCTTTTAACAACTCAAGCTGAGGTTAATACTACTTGAATAGATCAATATAGAATGAATGGCCAACCCACTATGGAAGAGGTAGGTGATCAAACGTTCTAAAAGAGGGGAAGTGAATATTTACCTATTATAATTTCTGAGTCCATTCTGACAGAATTAGCATATTCTATTATTTTAGATTTATTTTATTATTTTAATGTTTGCACATTCCAGTGTTGCTTGGCCAAGATTTATTTAATGCTGTTGAATTCGAACTTCAGGTTGAAACCCTCAAAAAGAAACTGCCTTGGCTTAAATATGATATGAAAAAGATGGTGTACAAGAATGCACAGAATCAAGAGGCAGATGCAAAGAGAAAGCTGGACGAAGCTGCTAAAATGATGAATGAACTTAAGAAACCCATTGAGTATGTTACCAATTATAAGAACTAGTTTTGCTGGTTCTATTGAGGATTCTTCGTTTGGTTGGAACAATTTCTATATTATTTACATTCTTCTGCTAGAATATGTCATTAAATTCACAGGTTTTGATAATGGGTATAAAAATTTATGTTTATTAAATATTTTGTTATATGCTAACTGGTTCTGTTGAAGTACATGGGAATTTTTTAGTTTAGATAGAGTAACTCTTAAGAAGAATAGTAAATATAAGACATCATTTGTTTTGCTACTGGAACTTTATCTTGCGATTATGTTCCATGTTAATTCGGCATAGATTTGAGTTAGTGATCATTTTTCAGCATACCCCTTGTCTTTTGAGGTGTTACCATTGTTATGATTTATGGTTTCCAATTCATCAGATATCTAGTGTTTTTTTTTTTTTTAACAATATCAATGGCTTGGATTCTATTGAGAAGCATGATACTTTGGCAATTATTAAAGTTGAATATTGGAGAATTAAAATGATATGCATTTACTATCTTATTTTTTATAACCAAGTTGTTTGTTGATAACAGTCTTTGTACATGCGCATGCTTCTTGCGTGTATGATGAAGATGCTTAGTTGACATGGTTGTGGTGGTGTAAGGTCAATTGCATGCTATGCATATATATGCATATGCAGGAGTAATGTTGGATGTGCTTGATTTGCAGAAGGTTATGACCATGGAGATGTGCTTCATTTTGTAGAAGCAAACACCAGGTGTTGACTTGCCATGCGTTATGAGTTTGTCAAATCACAATGATGCCAAGTTTTCTATTGTAGTTTTTTTGTTTGCATGTTGACTTCATGGATATGTTGATTATTGAGTGACACGGGGCTTTGACAGGGAAGCAGTCGCTCAAACCAAGGGGCAGGAGTTACCACTATCTTTTTTTCCTTTGTTGTTTTTTTTTATCCCTTACCTATCTCTACTTTCCTTCCTTTTCGATGACTCTCCTATTCTAATTCTTGCCTATTCTATGCTCTTCTTTTTCTATAATTTTACTTCTTGTTTATTTTATTTTTTAATTTCCCTTATATGTATATATATATATATATATATATATATATCTATATATATCTGTGTGTGTGTGCATGTGTGTGTGTGTGTGATGTTTTGCTTAAGTTAGGAGTTTTGATTGTTTTTCAGAGTTTGAAATTCGACTGGTGGTATTTTCTCTTTTTAAGGGTTTTTTTTATGATGAAAAGAAGTTGCTTCGACTGTAATTTGTCCAAGGTGGTGGCTGTCTTCGTTGTTCCCTCACCTGCCAACTGTCGTCGATGCCTTCTTGCACCTCTCAACAGGCCGCCGACCTCCCCCACACCTTCTAGCAGGCTGCCAACTAGCTTTCGCTTCCTTTCTACAGCTGCCTAGTGTTGTTGCTTCCTTCGACCACCATCCAGTAGGCTGTCAGCTATTCCTGCACTTTTCTTGCTTCCGTGAAGGCCACCCTGCAAATTCTACTAGGCCGCCGACCTCCCCTGCATCCTCCAGCAAGTCGCCAGCCAGCTCCCGTCCCTTTCGAGTAGTCGTCCACACTGTTGCTTCCTCCAACCACCTCCAGCGCTTGTCCAACAGTTGTCAAATCTTTCTTATAGTACTTTCTCGTTAGGCAGCCGCCCTTGCAGCAGCTTGCCAGCACTTGCAGCTCCACTTCATGCACCTTTTGGCAGCCTACCACACTTGTTGCCCCCCCTTCCGACGCTGCAACCCTAGCAGTACTTCATCTTCCAACAACAACCAACACTCGCGGCTCCCTCCACTTACATCCATGGATCACACCCACCTCACCGCCTATGTATGCGAACATTCTTCTTAGTCTATAGAGGGCTCTTGCTAGTCTTGTTGTCATTGTGTTGTTTTCATTGTTGTTCGAGTCTTGATTGTACTTCTGGTTGTTTGCTTAATAATATTTGCTTCTATCGGCATGAGTTGAGTTAACCTTTTTATCATTTAATATTGGAGTTAGCCTGAACCTAGTTCTATCCTAGGATTCCCTAGAGCCTTTTTTTTTTCTTCTCATTTTTTTTGTTCCCATATATTTCTTTTGCTTCCTCTCTTTTCGTTCTTTTCTTTTTTTTTCTTGTTATCTTTTTCCGCAGATCTCAAACCTTCAATCATGGCTCCGAGGAGATACATACCAGACCCCACCCAGGATGAAATACAACGGGATATCCGTTGTCAGGAACAGAGATTGACAGAGATGGATGTGGAGCCCAGGGAGAGATTACCCTCGATTGTGATATGGAGAGTCGAAAGGGAGAAAAGGGGCGAAGATTTGAATCTGTTCCACAATGAAGACATCAACGATGATGAATACTGATTGTGCCGCTTTGGTATTCAATATCAGAGTAGGTCGTGATAAGAGCCCATATTTGAGGGACACATGAGCTTTGACATCAAAATGGATCTGCTAGAGTTTGAGGGTGGCATGGTTCAAGATGACTGTCAATTGATTACAATCAATGGAGCAACACTTCTAAATAAGGATGTGCTTTAGGATAAAGGAGTGAAAGTTTCCTGTCATCAAGTTAGAAGAGAGCGTCTCTTGTGATGGGAAGACTTGCAGAGGCAAAGGAAAAGAGAAGACCATGATAAAATGTTCAAGTAGGAGAAGATGAGGAAAAAATTGAAACGGAAGTATCTCCCACCTCTTTACCGCCAATACATGTTTCTGAGGCTCCACCACTTGTAGCAATGAGATCTCTTAGTGGAAGAATTCACCGCACAATTTGATTAGTTACAGATGAAATGTGAGTTGGTTGAGCTAGAGGAACAGACGATCGCTCGTTATCTTGGGGGGCTTGATTCTTGCTATTTGTAACAGGGTATAATTGCAGCCCTAATGGTCGCTTGGAGACGTTCAAACCTTAGCCTTAAAGGTGGAACGATAGCAAAAATAGTGTAGACAACAATCCTTATTTTGACAACAGTCTTTGGTTAGGCAATCATCTACAACTACAAAAACTGATAAGGGTCCTTCTGGAGGAGCTAGCATGGCAGTGCCAGGAAATGACTGATAGGATAAGAGGGAAGAAATAGGATGGTAACTCTTCCAGTGCAGTACAAACCAGGAAATCATTCAGGTGCTACAGTTATAGCCACCTAGGCTCCCGTTGTCCCGCGAGCGTGGTTGTCACAATCACAGACCAGTGCGCCGTTGAGGAGGTGGACGAGGAGTCAGAGGGTAGCCAAGAGGAGGAGCTTCAACTCCTGGGAGATGAAGAAGAATTACTAGTCATACGAAGTGTTTTGCAGTTAGAGCCGGAGCGAGATAAATCCTGGTTAAAATCCAATATCTTTCGCACCAAGTGCATGGTAAAGGGAAAGGTTTTGCAGGTTAATCATCAACAGGGGGAGTTGTGAAAATGTGGTGTTCACATTGGTGGTGAAGAAATTGGGATTGGCCGCACAGAAATATCTTGTCCTATTCCCTTACCTGCTGAAGAAAGGGTATGAGATACATGTGGATCAGTTGTGCCTAGTAGAATTCTTGATTAGTGATCGACTACAAAGCAAGTATGGTGTGATTTGGTTTCGATGGACGCCTGCCACAATCTGTTGGGAAGTCTTTGACAGTTTGAAAAGCAAGACTCAACACAACTGCTTCAAGAACACTTATTCCTTTAAGTATGGAAGAAACATTGTGTTATTACCTGTTAAGGATGAAGAGGTGGGGGCAATACATAGGAAGTATTAATGTCACGAGTCATTTTCATGCAGTCAGTTTGAAATGCATCAGTGGCAGTGATATTTATTTTTACTAGAAGGGGCTCAGGATAGTGAGATACCAACACTATTACAACCACTGCTACAGGACTTTCAGAATATGATGATTGACAGCCTTTTGGAAGGATTACTACCACGTAGAGACATTGAACACGCCATTGATCTCATAACAGGATCAGTACTGCAAAATCAGCTCACCTACAGATTAAGACCTCTGGAGTATAAGGAGTTATAGCGACAGGTGCAAAATCTCATCGCAAGGTGGCTCATGAGAGAGAGCACCAGTTTGTGTGTTGTTCTTGCCTTGTATGTGCCTATGTAGGACTGGTCGTGGTGGACGTGTATTGAGAGAAGCGTCATCAACAAGATCACCTTCAAGTACCAGTTTCCCATTCCTTGCTTGGATTATCACTTGGACTAGTTACATAGAGGCAATATCTTTTCCAAGGTCTGCTTATGCGATAGATAGCACCGGATATGAATGAGGCCAGGAGACAAGTGGAAAACTACTTTTAAGACATGAGATGGTCTATACTAGTGAACGGTTATGCCCTTCTGCTTTTTAAATGCATCAACTCTTTTATGAGTTTAATGAATCAGTTATTCTGGACCTATATCGGGAAGTTTGTGATGGTCTACTTTGATGATATTCTGTTATACAACTGCTCCCAGTATGATCACTTACAACACTTGAGGGAAGTGTTTGAGTTACTGCGAGTAGAGAAACTATTTGCCTAGCGGAAAAAGTGCCACTTCATGATGAACCAAAATGCTTTTTATGTTATATTGTGTATAGTGTAGGCATTCAAATAGACTCCACAAAGATTGAGACCATCATAAGTTGGGTCGCCTTGTAGTCGTTCATCGAGCTTAGACAATTTCTGAGGTTAGCATTGTTTTATAGGCAATTCATCTGGAACTTCAACACTGTCACTGACCCGCTGACACTTCGAAGGAGGTGTCTGAGGCACTAGCTCTAGCATTATTGGATTTCAACCAACTATTTGAGGTAGAGTGTTATGCATCTGGAGTGAGGATAGGGTCAGTATTGATCTAGAGTGGTCAACCCATTACCTTTTTCAGTGAAAAGTTAAATGATGCTAGAAGAAAATACTCATGATACAACAAAAATTTTGTGCTATTATAAGAGTTTTGGAGCACCGGTGTGATTACCTGTTGACGGGCGAGTTCATGCTTCTTACGAATCACAAAGCTTTAAAATTCCTTAACAGCCGAAGCAAATTGAAGAGCGGACGCGCCACTTGGGTGGGGTTTCTAACATCATTCAAGTTCGTGCTTAAGCACAAGGCGGGAAGCCTGAATTGTGTAACAAATGCACTGAGCTGTCATCACCTATTGATCACGTCGATGTAAACTCGAGTTGTGGGTTTAAAGGTAGTAAAAAGCTTGTATGAGGCAGATGAGGACTTCGAAGAAATCTTGAAGCAATGTTAGGAGAAGCTGACTAGGTAGTACTATTGAGTGAATGACTACTTGTTCTACCAGAGTAAGTTATGCATTCCTAGATGCTCGTTGAATGAAACCATTGTTCAGGGGAGCCATAGTGGAGGATTGGCAAGATAGTGCTATGTGGGTAAATTTGAAAGTTTCAATGCGAGATATGTAAATACATAAGAATTTTGTGCTATGTATGTGATACGCATGGTGTTAAAATTGCACTTTTCCACAGAAATTAGGACAAACACAAATTTTATTGCAATAATCCAAACAACTCACACAAATACAAATGATAAGCTCCTACAATTTGAGAGGTAGGCGATCTCTCCCAATTCCTACAATTCAAGAGGTAGGAAATCTCTCCCATCACCACCCAATGAGATGCATAAACCTAACTCTAGACATAATAAGCCTATTTATACCCAACAATAATTATAATAAAAAACTAATTACTTTTAGACATACAAAAGTCAAATTTGCTTTTAGGTTAGGCGCCAACGCAAAAATACTCCCTCCTAAAAGACACATTGTGCTCAAGGTGGGAAAAGTAAGAGTGTTCCTCCTCTCTCACAACGGTCTCAATTTCTTCATTCTTTGCTTCCTCGTCATGCACTATGAGAACTTGTAATCCTTGATCATTACAACGGTGTTCTGGGGTAAATTTCTCACCACTGAAAACATAACCCCTTAACTTGCTTCTCCCGAATCTCTGTTTTTGTAAGGTGCTTGAGTATTGATCCCGGTCTTGGTCTTTTATTCGTGTCCCGTGCAATCTCCCAATGAACTTCTACTGTTTGAGCTTTTGTTATCGTCGTGGTTGTAGCAGTTCGGTACGATGTTTCGTGTTACTTCTGCTGGCTTTCTTCATCTGATTCTTGTCCTCTACCTTTTGAGCTAGCTCCATCATCTCCCTCAATTCTTGTTGTCTGAATAGTCGGAGTGATGCCTATATGTTGGGCTTTAGGCCCTTCATGAAATTTCGCTCAAATCCTGTTTCAGAAATCCTCCTCAACCATCTTGGCAATAGCTTAAAGCTTTCCTTATATTCCATGGAAGTCGTTTCCTGAGTCAAGACATAGAATTGCTCATGTAGGCCTCTTTTTTATATTGTTTATAAACGTTTCAAGAAACAATCCTTGAATTCCTCCCATTAATAGATATTGTATCTAGTCTCCCTCCACTGAAACCAGGCTAGAGCTTTCCCTTCCAAACATAACATTTCTGCTATGAGTTTCTCCTTCGCATCTAGCCCATTCACCGCGAAGTATTGCTCCATCCAATACACCCACCCATGTGTCTTACCCCTCGAAGATCAGCATTTTTAACTTCCTAAACCTAACATCTCCACCCAAACTTTCTCTTTCTCTGTTGTTTTCCCCCATGTATCGATGACAAAACTCTCTCCTTCAATCATAGCCATATCCCCTCCCTGTTGGTCTCCTTTCTTTTTTTTTTTGTCATTTATTCTTTTTGCATAATCTCTTCTCCATATTTCGACCCAATCACCTCCATAAAAAATCTCTAACCACCCATAGACGGAGCCTTGAGGAATGGTTTGTGATGGTGGATGCTTTCCTTCCCATGTTCCTCACGTTCAATATCTTTTCCTTTCGATTTAGCCAATGAATCTCTGTCCAACGCTTGGGTAAGTTTGCGAATTGAACCGCCAGTAAGGTCTTGGATTGCATTTCAATAAATTTCTTTATCATCTCTTGAATTTCCCCTATGCTCTCGAATCAGACCTCCATTGGAATCTCCAAGGAAGAACCCATCATCTATGGAGGCAAACATTTCGTACCTCCTAGATTCGATTTTGCGAATCTTTTCCTCTATTTTCTTATTCAAATAAATCATCTATATTTTTAGTTGTCATTATTCCCAAAAAAATTTTTGATCACCAAAAGACGAAAGCATTTGTGTGTTGTTAGATGAGGAAAACAATTGAAAATTCCTAAATTTCAGAGTTGACACTGCAGAAAACAACACGGTGTGGTCATTCTATACCACGTTTCTTTCGTTACCTGCTATGAAATTCGCAACTGTACCACATGTGGCATGCCACAGTCCCACCCTCAGCACCCTACAAATTTTGATTCATGCGGTCTATCATTTTCCGTTGAGTCGAAGCCGTGTGTTGCGATTACGAGGAAATGATTGAAAGACGCAATCCTTCCTCAAGCGACGATCCCATATAGACGGAGGAGAAAGCCGCAATCCCTTGTCCGTTGTACGCGAATTGGTAAGCCATGATCTCCTTCGTTACCTTCCTAGATCGTAGCAATCGCACTGTATCATGAACATTAGTCACGTTGGCACTGTCATTTCGACTGTATCGGCCCGTATCTTGCTTCCTTTCGCAATTCTGTACATCACGACGCTTCCAATGACTGTTTTGGCTGTGATCACCACGATCACTAAATGTATTGATCCCTTTGCTTCTTGCTACTACGACTGTATCACGATCAGCTTTCCAAGTGCGCAGGATTCCTCATTCTGCAGAAATAGTCGTGGCTTTCCTTGTCATGTTGTGGATCGAAGCTATGTATCTTAATCATTTTTCTTTTATTCCCAGAACTGATTGCTCTGATACCAATTTGATACGATCGTGCGTCAAAATCGACACGGTTTTCCACAAAATTTAGGGAAAACACAAATTTTTTATTGCAATAATCCAAACAATTCACATAAATACAAATGATAAACATCTATAATTCGAGAGGTAAGCGATCTCTCCCAATTTCTACAATTCGAAAGGTAGCAGTTTTGTCCCAAACCCTTAACCTAAGACTCGCCACTCAATCTCATGCTTAAACCTAACCCTACACATAATAAGCTATTTATACCAACAACAATAATAATAAATGACTAAATTATCCCTTGGCATTCAAAAGACAAATTTGCCCTTAGACTAGGCACCAACGTATCAGTACGGAAACACCCCTTTATTTTATTATAGTAGCTTGCTGTTCATTATTGCATCTCTTGTATTTCCCATTTTACTGCACAATTGAGTCTCCAGGCCTCTGTGTTCATCCGGTATCTCCGCTGCCAACTATTGATTTGTTTGAAATGGCTTGTTTTACCATCGTGCTACCTAAGTTATAGTCCATCAAGGTGTTATCGTAATGTGGCTTTACTATTCTGTACGGACATTACAATTCTTTACCCCAGCATTCTCTGCTCAATTTTTTCATTCGAAAGTTTCGTTTGGTCATTAAAAAGTTGATTTTTTATGAAATTTGACATTATGTTTTTCTTCTATTATGAGTATTGGGAATGTGGGCTTTTGTTCTTTTTGTGTAATCACCGTGATATTAATCTAATGAAGTTTAGGAAATTTTTATTAGGTCTGCAGACCATCAATGGAAAAAAAAATTATTAATATTCGAATATAGTAATTTTATGCATTCAACTTCTGATCAATGATGGAAAATTCTTCTTTATGTTGGGATATGGTAGTACTATAAAATCAACTGTTGCAATCAAAGCACCAAGTTATATAACTGCATGATATGAAAGATGATAGTGACAATTTTCTTTTCCATGATTTCTTCTTTTGAAGTTGCTAAATAAGTTAATGAACGTACTACTAGATAATTGCCTGTTTTGATTTAAATATGTAGGTCTTTTGGATTAATGATTTCTGTTGATTATTTGGTCATTGCTTGTTTAATTTTAGTGTTATTTAATTTTCACCACTTAAACAGAATCTTATGGTAAGCACCACAACTAGTTTCGAATCGAAAATGTCAACCATCTGAGTTGCTTTTGCACTGGGACTTTGCTGCCAATTAATTACTCATTTTTTTTGAGGCATCATTACGCTTTTTGCCACATTTAGATCTCATCTGGCTTGGTTGCATCAGGTTTTATGATGCCTAGTGAGTTATTTATTGCTATTTTAAAGATGTAAATACCATAGTTTATTGATGTCAATGCCATTATTATTGTAGGAAACGTAAGATGGAAAAAGCAGCTCAAGAATCAGCTGTTAAGAAAATTAACGAGCAAATAACCAGGAATTCAAAGAAAAGGATGGATTCAATAGAGATGGAGAGCAGAATGGTATGCTGCCTGGTGTTCTATGAAGTTATGTTTAGAGTTTGATTTGTCATAGTGAACATGTGTATGCTTGGTAGGGGGCCCAAGTACGAGCCAAATATGAAGAAGTAGATGATTTAAGAAGGCAGGAGACATCCCGTCAGCATAGGATATTAAAAGCCAAGGAAGATTTTGCTGCCGCTGAAAAGCAACTTGCTGACCTTCCAGCATACAATCTTCCTAAAGAAGAGCTAGTATGTTCCTTAACTTTTTTTTTTCTTTATATGTATATATATGAAAAAGTCTATGGGCTGATATATTAAAGATATAGATAGGTTTGTATGGGTGGGCCTAAACACCCAACCCACACCAAAAATTGTAAAAGATGAGTACATATAAAAATAAAAAGAAACCCAAAAACCACCCGGGTGTTGAAAAAGTGCGGGTCATCCCAATCGAGTCTTGCCTCTGGCCCTAGTTCTCGGTAGGGATTAACCTAGTAGATTGGTAAGGTGCTGATCATCACCCGTAGTAACCAAAGTATCATCCATAAGACTCCTGAGCTCTAGTAGATCTCCATTCTTCTTCTTTCTCCTGGAAGTGTAAACTTGTCATTTCTCCTCCGAAGAATCCTCCTGATGGGGTAGAGCTGAAGCAGAAGGATTACCAACAATAATACCCACAAAAGGTTCTACAATATGTGAAGTATGAGTTGCCGCTACACCGAATACTTCTTGAAGAAGTGGAGTTGCGAGGCTCTCTTGATTATCAGTCTGAACACTATCATTTATAAGTAATAGTCATCAGTATTGTTTTGTATGGAGTTTGTAGGTGCCAACATCGCATCACTCGTAGTAACAGTAATAACAGTGTCATGGGAGGGGGTCCTCAGGTGCAACAGACACCTCCTGTATGGTAGTATCCTCAGGTGGAACTAAAATGTCCACAACAGTGAGGTTAGACTCATCCTTATTCACTTGAACCTTAGATTTTAAATTAGGATGAAATTTGTGGCATTTAACAAGGATATGACCAAACATTTTACAATGGGTATAATATGGGGGTTTTTGTTCCATGACGATTTGTTGTCAATAACCATTATGGATTGTGCCCAGCCAGACTTCAGTAACATCAGTTAAAGTAATATCTCTTTTCACAAGCATTCTGGCCACCGAGTGTCTGGTTGGTTGAAAGTAGACAGATCTACTTTCAAATGATCCCCAAGGATAACCCAAATAGAGTAGAGAACTTGATGGTGAAAAAAATGCCGCTTGAGACTAGGTAAACTAAACTATACCGGTATAGTGGGAGTTTCATGATTTGGGTCGAAATTAAGAGATCACTTGAGTAACTTCATTAATTTGCTTTTGATATTAAGATATTTCTTGGAGAAACTTTTGATGTAGTCTTCAGCCACTGTTAGTTGGATCAACTCATGTCTTCTATCTATGGGTCTCACTTTCCACTTGTCAACTAGCTTAAGATCATCAATACTCTTTCTAATAACATCCATAGGAGGGTGTCCCCACTGAAATTTTCCAATAAGAGCAAACTTAAATTTTTCCATTAGGATAGAAATTTCTGATTCAGAGAAAAAGATTGTTGTTTTTCCACCTTTCCTACTTTCTTTCTTAATAAAAGGAAAATCTTTTGTATCCTCACGAGATTCCTTATAACTTGAGGGGAAACCCACTGCGGACTCCACCTTAGAGTTACCCACTACGTGGGCAAAGGAGACTTTGTCTGGTTCAACCAAAAAAGGAGGCGCCATG
>NEWO01000152.1:277102-299802 GCA_003013225.1 Phalaenopsis aphrodite | reverse complement strand
TATGTGTGTGTGTCTGTGGGTGCGCGAGTGCGTGCGCCCGCTTTACTGCAAGCTTGAGCACACTAAATATAATATTAGTAAATGAAAAGGAAGAACTAGCATGTAAGGTAACATTTTTCCTTCTTAACATACGTTGGAAGAGTCATCTTACCTCAGAACTACCAAGTGATGCGTGTCTTCACTCCATTATTTCTACCTTTAAATGGCCTCATCTCTAATGGAATAGCCTACTCAAAATATTATTGACTTCTCCATATGGAAGTTTTCCCACAACAACAAGAAGTATCTGATTATGTACATAACCTGTAAAGAGCTATTAAAGCTCTCAACAAAAAATTATTTTTCATTGGTTCATTTTTTTTTTCCAAGCTCACTATTTTCCTCTATACCTATATTTGATTTGGTCAAATGCAATAACCGCAACTCAGGATGGACACGACATTGCTCAGCTTAGCTTATCAAAACTTAACTATCGCTCTTTTTGGTAAACAGATTGCGCCATATTCGAAGCATAGAAATTTTCAGAAGAGGACATTTGCGATTGATTCAATTAAATATGATGAAAGACGATGGATGATTAATATGTCATCAGTTAAATCAGGTTTGAAATGCCTTGGCCTTGATTAAATTTGCTCAAACATCATTCAATCACAAAATGCACCATGTCAATGCATACATAGCATTGAAATTGTCCAAGAATGGCACTCATATCACCCTATCCATCACACAAAGGCGACAAAAAGTTTGAATGCGCACGAAATGTCGACACATGATTCGAGATGCTCATGGAGCTAATTCAAAAAAAAAATTTGTTTCACGTCTTATTAAATTTATAAAAAAATTGAAGTCATATCCAATCCTCAAATGCTGCAAGGTTGGTGCTAGTGTTGTTATGTCCATGCTTAGTCTCTCTTACATGGCCCCCCTTTTGCTTCGTTCTAGTTAGCATTTCTCTCCGATGATTCCTCTCTTGTCTCCATACGCCAAACTCCACTCGAACGGCTCAATCGCCAAACACCCTTGCCAAAGGTCCTTTTTGCATGTCTTGTTTGCCCTAGTCACTGCGGGCAATATATTGGTTGACATTGCCCGAGTTTGAACTTGGGATGATATGAATGATGATGACGGGTTTGATTGGTTATGTGATAAGCTGGGGGAGATAAGGAGAGGTGGGCGAGTGTGTGGTACTGTGAGGGAGAGTTACAGGTGTTGACCAGTGGCTTTGACTTGCTTTGGAAGAGGAGATGATGAAGTTTGATTAGTCCTGTGAAGGTTCCAAAAATAGTTTGGTGTAATGTGATTTTCATTATTAAGGATAGAGAGAGATTAATAAATATTTCAAATGTACACCGTATGCATATATATGTATGTATATGTATATGCTTTGTTTTTATTTTATAGAGGGGATCCTAGTTTTTTAAAAATTTTTGTAATCGCATATTTTGAAATTAACATGTAAGAAGCCACGAGTTGCTCTTTCTATAAAAAAAATGTATATGTATATGTATATATATATGTGTGTGTGTGCTTGTGTGTGTCTATATATATATATATATATATATATATATATATGCATGTACATAGGCTATGAGAAAAACAACCTTGATAGATGTCATAGTTTGATGTTGCTAGGATTACATTGGGATTTAAAGCATGGTTTTTAAGGGAAAAGAGGTAAAATATAACTTGCAGGGTTTCTGTCTGTATATAAGAGAAAAAATGGCACATGTTAGGAATTGGGTGTTGCATGTTTGAGGGATGAGATGTGAAGCGAACTGCGGAGTGTTGTTATGAAAGTCAAGAGTTTTGGAAAGTGTGGGTTAATAAGTGGGGTGTTGTTAGGGATGGGTTTTCATCGGCAGGTTTGGGAGAGGAGGAATGTAGAGGCAAGAGTCCTAGGAGACATGATAGAGCTTGGGTTGAAGGAGTGACAACCTTGTGCTTCTAGAATTATTGCAGATAGAGAGCAGGTTATGTGTCATGTGATGCTTGAGACTCAGAACACGAGCAGAGATAGGGTATTGAAGCGGGAGGATGCAAGCATGGGAATTGTGAGAGCGAAGGGGAAAAACCATTCTAGAGAAATGTGTAGGTTTTTTGTGGGCATAATGCAAGAGGAGAAGGCAGGCGTTGGATTTTTTTTTTTATTTTTTAATCTTTTGTTCTTTTAGCAAAAAAACGTGGATGCATCATGTGGAAGTGGAGCAATTAAACGTGGGGCTTTAGAGTGGAAAGTTTATACATGTATGTGATTATTGTATAAGCATTAGAGCTTGTTGAAAAGTTGTGTATTTTTAAGGATATTTTTTTAATCATTTAAATGGCAAAATTTTGTAATATGGAACTGATGTTGGGGCAACAAAATGGGACCAGGGTGCAAACAGATTCTTGCAAATATGTGAATGATTTAATGGATGTGATGTTGCAGTAGGAAAGATAATTTCAGAAGCAACTGTTTGTAAGATGGTCTGAGGATAATGTAGTTAAGAATAGATTGCGATAAATTAAACATGCTCAACACAAGGACAATGCGGCATCACGTGGGTAAGAACCAAAACTAAGGATAAAGCTTTTTGAAAAAAGCGGGTGAGCAATGCCAATTTTATTAAAAGCTATTTAAAAGATTTATACAAATAAGAAATAGTACCGAACATATCGTTTTTTTTTTTTTGGCCAAGAGCAATGTTTAAGTTGCCTCCACCTGGATTTGGAAATTGTAGATTTAACCACTGCAACAACATTTCTTCCATGCAGGAGTAAAGCGAAGTACATCATTACCTCCTCAGACCCCTGCTATTTTGGTAGCCTCGTGAATTGAGCACTTGATTAATGCTGGCATCTCTTAAAAGAAATGAATGTTGAACCGTTTGAATTAGTTTTTATAGCTGTATGAGGAATGCCTTTGCTTCTTCAGCTGATGACGATGTAGATTTCTGTAAATGTGTCGTGTTAAAATTTTTTCTCATATTTACTTGTTGATTGAGGTCATTTTACATTTATTTCCTTTGAAAAATTGAATATTTAATTTATCTTGTGAGAAGATTGTTAGTTTCAAATGTGAGTTTGCTGTTTGTGAAGCTTTACCCATTTATTGTGGTTTATAATTTTTTAAGAAAATACTTGTTTTTTGTGAGAGCAGGAAAAGCTAGGTTGTCAAATATTGGAGCTAGAAATGAATGCGAATCAAATTAAATTGCAGCGGACAGAGAAGGGAAACTTTCTCAATCAGAAGAAAATGTCCTTGAAGAGGTGCTTGGACAGGTGACGTTCTCTTCTAATCTTGTTACGCGAGTTCCTTTTTAGTTATTGTACTCTGCAATTAATGGTGTAAATTTAGGTTGAAGGAGATGAACAATGAAAGCACCAAACTTCTTCAAGCATTGAAAAATTCTGGTGCAGATAAAATATTTGAGGCTTATGGTTGGCTGCAGGAAAACCGTCATGAGTTGAAGAAAGAGGTGTATGGTCCTGTTATTTTGGAGGTACGCTGAGTTAGTTTCCATGTTTTTCTTATTATTTTAATAGTAAAAGGAGGAGACCGGTGACCTTTATTTGTGGCTAAATTTTTAGGTTAAAGTCCCCAACGGAGTTCATGCTACCTATTTGGAGAATCATGTACCTAATTATATTTGGAAGGTAAGCCGACCTCTACATTTTGTTTCCTTGTAGATCTATGTGCAATCTTGCATGACTTTCTTGAAATACTTTATATGGTTAGTGTTAGACTAATGATATGGGTTATTTTATGAGGATATTATAAATGTAAATATCGCCTATGCTCCTCCAGCTGTATTAAAAAAAGAAATTTTTATACAAAAATTGATGGTTTATTATATTGCATGTCTCATGGCTTATTTTGGCCCTCATCTCAGTCAAGCATATGGCATAATAGAGGCCAGAAATCTAGTAGACATATTTTCTGTCAACACCTATTCTAATTTAATTAATCAGGATCGAGCGAGTATATACATAATCTACTTAGAACGTGATAGAACATAATTATTTTTTCATAATCAAGATAGATTCATCATAATCATTAATACAAAATCTTTCATTTTATGAAATCATTAAAATATATTATGGAGCTTCTAAGATTGTTCATAAAACAATTATATATATTAGAACTCTTTTATTTACATTTTGAACATCACTTCTTTTATTATACATCCAAAATTTTTTATCAACACTCAACGATACAATACAAAATTTGATCTCATGATTATGGCCCCGCTTGTTCTTTTTTTCCCTGAAATATAATCGATGTAATATCTTTTGAGCTGAAAGCTTAGTGGGATAAATAATTCAAATGTAGGATCTAAAATACAAGAAATAAATAATAAAATGTATGTTGATATTTTGAATTAACATGTTAATCATGGATACGAGTTATTAGTGGATTAATTTTGATGCAAAATAAGCTTTAATAATCACATACTTAAAATAAAATCATAAGAAGTAAGTGTATCTATTTAAAAAATAAAATAAAATGGATTTTTTACATTTTAATTTTAATGCTCAAAATAGTTAATTGTTGGCATGAAATCATTTGTTTTTTATTTTATTTCTTACTCGTTCTTGCTGTATTCATAGCATTAGAAGTGTCATATAATGTCTGTTCAAATTTTTAGGTCACACCCAGCTCGTTGACTACCCCTAAATTTTAAGCTGGATTTTAATACTTACAATTTTGGAATGGAGAGTTTGGAACCCTCTTTTGACCTTTATCTTTCTTTATGTAGCTCTTCATCACTTGCCAACTTATTCTATATATTATGATTTTCCGTGGACTCCTCTTGACTTCTTCTCTTTAGCATTGCCATAAACCTTTTTAAAAAAATTTACATTGATTTTTGTGCTTCTGTTATAGTTAACCCATATCAACATATATCTAGATAAAACATGACATGAAAGTTTACATCAATGTCTTTTATTATGCATCATGTTGTAAAATAATTTCAAAATTTTTTATTTTTAAAACTGGTGATCATATAAAATATGCAGTAACCTTTTTGGTAACATCAGGTGCTAATGATATGCTCAATTTGATTTTTTTTTTTAATATTCAGCCTACGAATCATATGCTCACGTATTAAAATTTGTCAGATTTTTTAGAATTTCATTTTTTAGTATTTTGTCATAATATTTTCCACTTTTAGAATTTTCTATTTTTGGTGATGTTTGTTTCCTTATTCTAGCACGAGGAATTTATGGTTGAATTTGCGGCTTATCTAATCGGGTGGTCTTCCTCTGCTATTTATCCTGTAAACAGTTTCTTTATGAAATAAAATGAGGAAATAATTATTTTTCCTTTCTCAAAACTTACATGGTATCGGACCCGACTTATACTTGGGTTTTGCCGTTATGATAAGCAGGAGCAAATCTCTAGGGTTCGCTCAATCCTAAATGCTTCGGTTTAGAATGCCGACAAGATTCAAATATGCTTCAGTAAGGATCTGGGCAACAAAGTCACTCAAATCCCCCTTCATGTAGGAAGATTACGTGGGGGCTCATTCATACATTTACGGGTAAGAACATAACTGTCGTCTCTTATGAGGCCACTTTGGAAAGCAATCAAAATTTGTACGGCAAGCTTATGAAACTTAGAATTCACCGCGTGAATGACTCTTCTGATGGAGGATCATCCTCGGGGAGCTTGTGGTTTAGAAGGTCTCATTGATGATATACTTTTGCCCTCGGGGTCAAAATGTCCAAGAGGATATTAACCATATTACCACTAAATGCAAGTTTTATGTTGAAGTTAAACAAAAATTGCAGCAATGGGGCATTCCTATTCTAAATTTTCACATAACACTTGAAACCATACAGGTGCTCACTAAACTTGACAACAACAATGCTACTAACCTCTCCATTTATTGCAAGTTGGTGTGTCAATGTTGACGTGCTAGAATGCAAAAGAGCATGGCCGGGCCTTCGACACTCCAATTGTTCTTGCCTCCATTGCTCTTGAAGCTCTGACATAGACACACAAACTTCAGCTCAAGGAGCAATGAGACACCAACCAGGCAAACCCCACTTTACCATACCCCCTTCCCATCTATTGGCTCAAAATTAGTATTGACGAGACTCTTTTTCCTTCTTATATGGGCGGCATTGGCATTGCTATTAAAGATCTAAAAGTCGACTTTATCCTTGCGGTCGGCCATCTTATTGAACTTTGGGATAGTGCTCATGTTGAACCCATGTCGATCTTTTCAATCAAGCACTATGTGGAACCGTGGATGTCTGAAGTCAAGGGTGTCATTATTGAAAGTGAGGACCAATCTATTATTGCTTCACTTCAACAAGCAAAGATTGCTAACATTTGGAGAAGGCCACCACAAGATATGGAGGACCTCTCTTTCCTGACATCATTAAAATAGGTTTTATTTCAACATATAAATAGAAAGAAAATTATAATTTCTTATACTTGTGCACAAAAAGCCTTACATGGTAGTTTTTTTGTGAGGAATATTGATAGCTCACATTTTTTTTCCCTTTGTCAATTTTGACCGAGCCCATGTTTCGACAGGTTACGCCCTTTTTTGTACCATTTTGTAATCCTTTTTAAATCCTTTTGTTATGTTTATTGCAATATGCATACTTCAAGGGTTGCCTAATACAATTGTCTTCGTGATGGAACCCTCACAATACAGTCTCGATTAGAGCTAGTTGGGAAGGCAGCGATTGGATAATGACATTTAGATTCCATCATTTTTATGTTTAACCCCTTGCGAGACAATCGAAATTGGAGCTATTCCACCAGACACTCGATTGATATGGTATGTTGCAATAAAAACTGTTTTCTTTCAAAAATATTTTGGAACTTAATGAGAAATCATAATTTAGTGAGATATCTGAAGGAGATGCTTATTTTTTATTTCAGCTATTCCATTTTGTTGTGGGGTATCAATATATGAACTCACGTGGATGATTCTATTTTTTTTTAAAGATAAGACTCAAGGATGAAACTGAAATATTTCTTTGTATTATCATTTTTCAGGATTTAATATTTTCATTGGAATGGAGTTTGAATCATATAATGAAAGATTTGGAAGATATGAGTTGTTTTAGATTTCTTCTTCAATAGGAATATTTTAGTAGTTCTAGTATGATTGTCGATATATGAGACGAGCCATCTAGAACTGCTTGTGATTTTCACCTTTAAAGGTTCCCAAATATCACTATGGATAATGGAAAAAAAGTGTGAAGGTTTGTACTGGATTATGAGATAATTATTTCATTTCTAGTATGTTTGTTGACTGATCTCACATTGATAAGAGCTAGATTTTTTATTGATAAACAAATAATGATACAACTTTGCATTATAATTGAAATTAGGATAACCTATGCAAGAATGTCATAACATGATATGCTTTTTGGCAGACATGCTTAACAATCTTAGAAATTTGAGATAAAAATGGAGGTGGGATCGTTATAAGTTTTGATGTATTTCAGCACTGTCAATCACCCTCCCTTACTCTACCACCTGATATTCACAAGTGTTTGCAAGGAATTTAGTTATATTATATATGTCATGAGCGAGCTTGTTGATTGAAATCAAATTATAATATAACCATGGAACTTATAAAACAAAGAAAATAGTAAGATCTCCAGAGAGCTCCACATCTTCTTTTCCAGCATTTTTTTTGTGCAATCCATCTATAAGTCTGACCGATCTAGATGTAGCATCCTTTTGATAGTTGACTAGATCATTGATACCAGTCATTTGATTGGAGGCTTTTGGATCTATGATCCAAACTCTAAATCTCCCATTACTGACAAGTAGAGAGATGGATATATTTCCTTGGTGTGCCACCAGGTTGGTGTTTTGTTTAGAATTAACATCTGTAGTTGAACTTATCATCTTCATCCCATACTTGGTCATAAACCATATATGTATTTAGGGCGGTTGTTGGTTACAGGAAGGGAATTGACTGTTGCTTTTGCATCTAAAGGAACGACAGTTGTAGGAAATGAGGTAAATTGGCTATCGATGTTGTTGTTGCTTACTATCACTGTTGTTACTTTTGCAGTTGCAGGACAAGAGAATTCCGAGGAAGGTGCCTGTAGAGAGAATCCTGCGGAGGAGGATGTGCTGCTAGGAATATTCCAGCGGCAAAAATTGAACATATGAGATACTGAAAAGAGATGTGGGGCTCCGGAGGAGGGCCTGTAGATTTGCTTAATGGATTCCAGAGGAGGGTCTATAGCATGAGGATCCCGACTATAGGTAGGGAGAGTTCTGACGACCAAGGAGAATGGGGAAGGGCCTGCAGTAAGAGATACAACTGCAGGGAAGAGGAGCCGGGAAAAGCCTATAGATGAGGCTACCGCAAGATTCATAGGAGCCAAACAATGTTTCTAACGAAGCAAACAGGCTAACTGGATGAATTGTTGAAGTAGCCGAGCGATCCAGATGAACAGCGACATTGTCGACATAGATCCTGGAGAGAACATAGGTGAAATGTTTGTAGTAGAGGATGTATTTGTTACTAGTCCTAATTCAAAGGTTCTTTTTTTAAATTTATCCTTTTTTTTAAAGTTGTAGTTACGAGCAGTATGACAATATTCTGGTCTCTTGTTCTGGAGCTGTTTTTCTTAAAATTGCCTTACCATTTATATGCCTAAATTCCTGTTAGACAAGACAAGTCCGATGCAAAAGAAGAAGAAAATCTTATTTATGAGTGCATTTATTGACTCCTGCAGTTATTCATTCATTTAGCAGAGATTCTGAGGCTCAAAAGTTATTAGTGACCTCCTTCAGCCTTTCTGATCTTAGTGAATTTAAATTTTCCCAGTATGTTGAAGTTATTGAACCTGAAAAGGAAACAAAGCTTTTCCCCGCAACTTTTGTTGCTTATTTTTTGGTAGCGGTGTCAACTTTTGTTGCTTGTTTTTGTTTTTGTTTTTGTAGCTTGGTGTTTTGGTTGCTGTACTCCGATGTGAGGCTAACATGTGGTTATGTCTCAATTGCAGTCTTTTGTTACGCAAGATCCCTCTGACAGAGATTTCTTGGTTCATAACCTGAAAAAGTACGATGTACCCGTTTTAAATTATGTTGGAGAAAGAAGCGTTAACAGATCCCAATTTGAAATGACTCGGGAGGTAATCATGTCCAAAATAATTGCAGTTTTTTGAAAGCATGATGGCCCTTGTGGCTTAATATTTTGTAACTGTTGATTTAGCTTTATTGCATAGATGAGGGAGCTTGGTATTTCTTCGCGCCTTGATCAGATTTTTAGTTCTCCTCATGCTGTAAAGGATGTCTTGATCAGTCAAGCTGCATTGGACCATTCGGTATGTCAAATTTGACACTTTCCAATCTTTGTGAGCATTCTACGGGCTTAACAAATATACAATATCAGGCCTTAATGTTTTCATATTGTTTTGTGTGTCCAATCATTTGAATTTCTTCAGTACATAGGTGATCATGAAACTGATAAAAGAGCTGATGAGGTATCAAGTTTAGGAATATCTGATCTCTGGACCCCGGAAAGTCATTATCGTTGGTCGATTTCCAGATATGGTGGTCATGTTTCAGCTATCATGGAGCCAGTGCGCTCTTCTCGCCTTTTTATGCAGAGTATATTTTATTAGCAGCATATTTGCATTAATTTTGAAGTTTTTTTTATTTGTAGCATATGCTTTTTTTTTTCCTTGTGATGATTTTCGTTCTTCTTATGAATTGCCTATCTACAGGTGTGGATGCTGCTGATGTGGAAAGTCTAAGGTGTCAAAAAGTTGAAATTGAATCTGACATTACTAATATTGAGGAAAGCCTTAAAACTCTTCAAGCTGAGCAGAGACAGCTGGAGGATGAAGCTGCTAAATTTCATCGTCAACGGGTTTGTTTTTTTTTTTCTAAATTAAAAATTGATGCAATCATGTCTTTGATCTGAGCATTCTACACTTTTGAAAGAAACGACCTATCATACCGGAAGCATATCTTTAATTATTTACAGGAGGAGATTATTCATAAAGTAAATCTTGAGAAAAAGAAACGGCGTGAAATGGAAAATTGTATAGGTATGTTTGCCATGTTCGGCATTAGTTTTTCTTTATACTTATATTTCTTATTTATACATTTTGATGTTCTTGTTTAATTTGCAGACCAAAGGAGAAGGAAATTGGAGTCCCTGAGTAAAGAGGAAGATATAGAGTCAAATGTAAGAAAGCTTGTTGATCAGGCTTTCCAACTAGATGAAAAGCGTTTTGGACTGGCTAATGAAATCAAGGTCAAGTTCATCCAGAAACTGGCTGACATTTTGAATCTCAATGGTTATAATGGAAGTGATTAATGGAACTTGGAGATTAGTGTTTGAATTGTGGATTTTGGTTTTGTTTCTATTCGAATGTGCTGATATGTTTTTACTGTTTTGTTCCAGGAGTTTCTTGTTGAAGCCATTGTTTTAAAATTAAGCTTGGCAGAGAAGCAAATGACTTACATTGAACTTGATGCTAAGGTTTTTACTTATTCTTAATCCTATAATATATTCTACCTCTTAACACTATATTTAGTTGTATTTTTCATGGTGTCTGTTATTTTTTGAAATTTTTCATGAAGCTCACCATATTAGCTATTTATCTTGTAACCGCAGCATCAGCTAACAAATTTATCATCGCTATAAGATTATGCATCAATTCTTTTTGCTTATGTTGATCAAGCTCATGAATCCTGTTTGTCCATTTTTTTTCCGAGTCTCATCTTTCCAGCATTCCACCATTTATTTACTGTAACTCTACCCACAGTTGCGTGGCCTTGAAGTTAGACTGGATCCTGGTTCTAGTAGATGTGGAAACCATTCCAGAGCAGTGCATTATTTGTGCATCTTCTAAAAAGGAGTTGTATATATTGATAAGTTTCTTATCATATGTTTTCGGTTCTGTAAGTAGATGGGGAAATCATTACAGAGCACTTGCATTATTTCTGAATCTTCTAAAAAGGAGATGTATATATTAACTGTTAAATGGAAATATTGCAATAAAAATGGATGATGAAAACATATGATAAGAAAAAGAAATCAATTACTTGTGGATTTTTTCATGAAAAGCTGGACAAACCCTTCTTTTAAAATTAAAGTAAAATTAAAATTAAAAAAGAGTGAAAACTTAAGAAGATAATCTGTTTTAAAAAATGTAAACTAAGTATAAGATGAGAAAATTTTAATAAATAATCGATGTTGATTTATTTCTGATTTGATTCCTTACCCAAATATACCCTCTTCTACTTTCTTCCCTTTGAAATATTAATGACTCTCCTCTTACATCTTTTCTCCCATGCTCCAAGCCTTAACAAAATTCTTTTGTGATTATGAGTAGGTCTATATTTTATCAATTTGAGGAAATAATGCCATACTCATGTCAAACCCTCCAGTCAACTAGTGGTGTGATGAAGGAGACAATTTAATCAAATTCAATTTTCTTTGACCTTCATCACGAATTGTACTCATCAACTAATTCGTCTCCTCTATTACGCCAAATTTCAAGACATGGATTCGGCATTAAACCAATGGATCATGACAAGTTGTTACTACTAGCAATGTCTTTCTTTTTCATTACTTCATCCTTTTCATATCCCTCTCCCTTGTTTGATCTTACTCATCAAATGACACTCAATTCATATATTGAAGTTCGATCATTGAAAAAAATTAACATATCAAAGCATTACGAGCAAATCGTTGCACTGGATTCATGTCTTTCTTTTTCATTACTTTATCCTTTCGATATCCCTCTCCCTTGTTTGATCTTACTCATCAAATGACACAGTTCATATATTGAAGTTCGATCATTGAAAAAAATTAACATATCAAAGCATTACGAGCAAATCGTTGCATTGGATTCATCAATTAATCCTTTGATATTAAACATAATTAGGGAAGCATACATAAAAAATTCCTCAAGCAATAGTACAAAGCTTCTAAAATACTTAAATATGAAATCATTGGCATCTTAAAAATCTTCTATAATCAGCCAAAATTTTAAAAGATGTTATATAAAAACAAAGTCACCTTGCTAACGGTTTATTATCTCTTTAGCCCTTCTCGAAAAACAACATAATCATATTGGTTAAGCTGCATAATTAATGAGATAATCAAAGCTAAAATAAGTTTCAATATACAAGAAATGAATAACATGTATGTTAGCCAGAAACTAACATGAATAGCAGCATTAATCTAATAAATATGGTTAATTACTTAATCATACAATAAACATGATTTAAATGCAATATATAAAGCAATAGTTAAAAAAAAATTAAAGTAATATTTTAATATACTTTTATTTTCATGTTTATCCCCTATTTTTTTGTCTTATGAATGTCATATTCTATGTATAGATTTTGGATAAATTTTATTTTATTAAATTGTCACCAAATCCATAGGTCATACAACTGCTGATGAAGGTTAGTTATTGCAACATTTTGTTTTATCTATGACCCCCTTATACCATTTGGTGTGCTCCAACCTCAATTTCAACAGCCAGGAATTCAATCGGTTCTCTGTCCAGGCTTGTTTTATCAGAACTCTTGTCTTCCCTGCACAGATCATTAGCATTTTTATCAGCCTGTGATAATTATATGACCTTCTTTTATTGACTTTATCTGTTAAAACTATTTTCATATGTATTTATTTTCAGATGGCCGAGAGCAGCTGGAAGAGCTAGGAAGGGACTGAGGTGGCTTCGATTTTGAAGGAAGTTGCAGGGAGATCAGTGGCAACTGGAGGAGGACGTGGGACAACTGATAGGATGGTCAAGAAGCAGTTGGAAGAGCTAGGAAGGGCAGAGGTGGTTGCGGCTTGCAAGGAAGCTGCTTGGAGATCGACGACGGCCTGTAGGAAAGCAGGAGAGGTGTGATGGTCTGTTGTAGGGTTGAGAAGCGGTGGACAACGACAGGGAGGGTGGACGGATAGTTAAATATCTCAGTGGGGTCGAGCTACAGTCGGAGCACCTCTCGGATTCATGGAGGCAATCTCCACCTCAAACGAGGGACAACCGGAGCGCTACATCGACGTTAGATACAACCCTTGAAAGGAATATACCAAAAGCTAAAACCTGAATTCAAATATAAAAAACAAGACCCCTAGCTCCAAGCACATCATCTCTTATTTATAAAGACTTGACCTATTTAGAAAACACTTAAACAAAGAAGGAGAACATAATCAGATTTTAGATTTTAAATTTTAGAAAAGACATTGTATAATAAGAATGGAATTTAAATCAGATTTTAGATTTTAGGAAAAGTTTTTAAAATAAAAAGGGAGAATAAAGTTAGATCTCAGAATTTAGGAAATGAGTTAAATCAGAAAGGGCAAATGAAGGAAAGTAGGAAAAGAAGGTAGAGAATGAAAAAGAAAATGTGGGAAAAGGAAAGGCGGGAAGAGGAAGGAGGGAAGAGGAAGGAGGGAAGAGGAAGGAAAGGACAGTGGCCCCCCTCTCTTGAGGATCGACTGGTCCAACCAGACTGGACCAAGCTCAGGTCAGTCCTCCCTCTGGCTTTGCATCAGTCTTCCGAAGTTGGGGGAGCTTCGACCTCATCTATCTAAACTTTTGGTTCCTTGTCTTTAATCCTGGAAGCACCTGGATTCCACTGTTGACTGTGCTACCTCTCAAAGCACTTGCGAGCGTACCTCCATCTTGGTCCAATTTCTTGGGACTAAAATCTCTTACATGGTCTTGGCTATGGTGGTAGAAAATCGATTGTCATTAAAACTGGTTTTGCTACTCCCTGGTAAGGGCTTCTGTCTCCTCGGGTGCTACCGAAGGAAGTAGAATGAGGCGTTGGTCGTCCTTGGTGAAGGAATACATGTTTCTAAATCCATCAAGTTGAGTTTTCTAGTCAAAATGCCTTGGTCTTCCTAGCAGAAGGTGGCAGACGTCTATGGGGACTATATCGTTGTACCTGGTTCTGCAGCTGACACCCTGTTAAAAACTACTAGGCATTGTTGGTCTACGCTGACCTTATTTTCTTCTTCAGCCACATCAATGAATGCCTCTGAGTCGTGAGTCCTAGTTTCTCTACCGTCTGAATCGATGCCACATTCTTATTGCTATTGTCGTCGATGATAAGTCTGCATACATTTTCGTTCACTATGCATCAAGTCTAGAAATTATTGTGGTGAAGCCACTGCGGATTCCTCGTGTCTTTGACACGCAAAAACCGTCGAACCACAAGTGCTTCTTCCTCATCTAGTGGAGGCTGATACTCACCCTGTTTCTCAGCTTCCTACTCCTCGATAACCTCTCAAACGATGTCCTATTTGGTAAACGATACAACTCTGCTCGTCGGATAGTTGAAGGTTATATGCCCAAATCCGTGGTATTTGAAGCATTTTCTGGCGAACACTATAATCGGCATCTTGTCACTGGGGGTCACTTTATCCGTATCCAAACCAATTTTGTCAACTCTTTGCGGTGTACTCCTATTGGTGTTTTCAACTGTGGTTACTATCAAAGAAGGTGATAAGTTTTAAGATTTGTCTTAGCTTATAAAAAGCTAATGTTGTAACAAACATATTTTTATAGTCACTATCAAAAAGATTTCATGTCACTGATGACGTAACATATGTTATTTGACCATTTGATTTTACCCTCACATGACACCACAAAATAAGTTGGTAATACTAGGATACTCTGACTTGATGGTTCACCTCAATGTGACACTATTTTGTTATGGTTACAACCAATGTTCTAATGTTTTTCAATGGCTTGGACTCTATTAGTTGTGAATTACGGGATACACTTGATAGAGCTTCAATAGGATTCCCCTTGGATGATGCAATTCATAGCTACCAACAAAGATTATTTGGTCAATCTTGATCGACTATTTGCTTTGATCTTGTTGGACCAAAGTCCATTGTGAGGATGGGACTATTAGATGTTAATTGGATTTTTCATCATTTCTCCCACCACTCTCTCTTTAAGTTAAAGATGGTGAATTTTAGTAATCTAAAACTAAATTGTTGTTATTATATTCTAAGCAGTTAGTGCCTAATGAATAGCCTTAATAGAAAGTTCTCTTTTGTCATTTTGAGAAATTAATCATAGGGGTTTATGTGAAAAACTCCTGACCAGATCTTAAAGGCATCGTAAGAAGAAGAGAAATTTTTTGGGTACCATCATATCTAAAATCTAATATGCTTTTTAAAAATTTGACCCATAAAGTAAAAAAACTCACGTAGGAGAGCTGGGTGTAAATTTTCAAAGCCCACATCATGCACTGCTTTGAAATTTGTGTGTGATTAGATGGATTTTTACAATTCCAAGAAGAAAACCAGTTAATTAAAATTAATTATTTTTAAGTGATGCTTGATTAGCCTCATTATCCTTTTTTTCATTAGATATTATTGTAAAAGCTGTGAGACTTACTGAAATAACTGTCATTTATTGTTTTTTGCACTCAATTTGATGTCTTCTTTTAATGTTAGTATTAGGTGGCTCTTAACATTTATTGTGAATAGCAGTTCAGCCCCCTATAATTTGTTGATTATCTAGTTTTTTGTGTGCTCTCCTTTGGATTCTAACATGATATGTTGTTTGATGCATGTTGTATTTATTATGATTTTTAGCATCTTCATTATTATCCCAAACCTTTTATTTATGTTATCCTTTGGGCTTTAGCGTCAGTATTGAATTTTCTCTTAGTTACCTATGTACATGTAATTTTCTGTTTCTGTGAATTAATTATTTGAATACTGTGATCAGTTTTCTTTCCCCTCTTATATTTGTATTTTATTGAATTCCGTTTCCATTGATTATGTCTTAGATAAGGGAAATGGAAGTTGATGTCAAGAAACACGAGAAGTTTGCTATTCAAGCTGCTCAACACTATGAAAATTGTAAGTTACAGCAATGTCAAAAGACGTTTTCTTATTCCCGGAAGTTGAAAGATTAGACCTAGCAGCATGGATACCTAAACACTTATAAAGCTATGGAGTTGGAAGTTTTTATTCTTTTGATGTGTTTCAAACATGTTTATTTCACTCTTATTTATAAGTTGAGATAAATTGGGCCTGTGTATACTCTTTTTTATATATGAAGTAGCTCAAATTCATTCAAAAATTTGCACTTTGGCCGTACAGTTGATGTTACATAGCAGGTTTGCCTTCTCTATTCACTTGTTTGTTCTATGTGGTGCTATTTACATATGGTCATCAACTGTTGCAAATACAAAGTGTTGAAATGTATTGGTGAAATGCCTGCTAATCTTCATGGTTGCTTGAATATATCATACCTGAATTAAGTTTACCGTTGTGAAAAATATGCTTAATATTTAAATCTAGGAGATCTATGTTTAATAATTCCCATTTGACGAGTGCCTTATCTTCTTGGCCCGTTAAAAAAAATATTTTTTTTTGGCAATCATGCTGATTTACATTATTTTTTCATCAGGTAAGGAAGAAACTGAACGACTTAGAAAGGATCTTCTTGCTGCGAAGCAGTTTGCAGAATCAATAGCCATCATCACTCCTGATCTTGCAAAGAAATTTAATGATGTAAGTTTTTGATAATGCCTAAACCAGCTCTCAAATCCATCATCACTCTCCTTTTTTCCACCAGTCCCTTTAAAAAATAGTAAGTTTGATCCTTCATGATTTTTTTTGTTGAAATTATTATTATTTTTTTAATGGATGCTAGTTTTCCTGAAAGACTCTGCTATTTGGTTATTTTTCTCATGCTGTTTCATTAGTTGGAGTACTATAAATGATAAACAAATATTTTTTAGGCAATTTTGGATATTGGTAATAAAAGATGAGGATGAGACTTGGAAGGAAAAGAGAGCTTGTTTTTCAAGCATATTGAAGTAGTATAATTCCTTCATTGTGTTTGATGGATGATATCGTAGTTAACCCAAATCAGAAGAGGAAAACCAATTATTTTTGCTCAATGCAAATAGAAGGTTACAAGCAACACATTTGAAAGTAAAAAAACTACAATAAACACAGAAAAACACAACTAAAGTTTATCACAAAGATGGTGTTGGTGGTCGGCGAGGATTTGGAAGGTGGTGCGGTAGTGGAAAAAGGTGGTTGGTAAGTAGAAAACAGCAAGGTGGTTGTTTCCCAACTGTCAGACAACAAGAAAATACAGGGAGTGATGTGGAAGGGCTGCCCGGGGTAATGACCGCAAGGATGGAAGGTTGAAATGGTGGCGGCAGCAAAGAGGGGTTGGACAACAACGAAACGACTGGAAAGGGCGGTACTGGGTTGCAGCAGCATGGGAGGAGGATGACAGGAGCAAAAGGGAGTTGCGGAAATGGCAGCAAGCTAGAATGAGGGAAATGGCTGGTTGGGCGGCTGGAATAGCAGAAAATTGCCAAGAACAGTTGCACGGGGTGGTGGCAGCGAGAGAAAATGATGTCAGCAGCGGTCGGGAATGCGTGGAATTGCGGGTCAGCAAGGAATGTGTGGAATTGCGGGACAACAAAGGGATGAATTTTTCTGGGCTGCAACAACGAGGGTGCTTGGCTAGACATCAAAGATGGGTGTCTGGAATGAGTGGCAGCAAGGTGGCGGTTGGCGGTTGGCGGCTGATGGCTGGCAACTGAAGTTGGAAAAAGACAAGAGTGTTGTTGCGGTGGCGGCGACGATGGGAGGGTTACAGAGGATGGAAAATCGATGATAAATATCTCCTCAAGATTGAACTACAGCTGGAGCACCATTTGATCCTTGGGAGACGACACCACCTCGGATGAGTTACAGCAAGAGCACCTTCTTGTCTTCTTATGTAGCCCTAGAAGGGGAACACCAGAAGTCAACGACTATATTAACAGTTAACAAGCAGAAAGTAAAAACTTAAACACATGAATTATGTATATTAGCCTTAGATAATTAGGATGGGCTACGATAAAAAGGAGGCGCCCAATCCAAAGGACGAAGCCAAGCGATTTCCCTCTTGCCTGGACCACCCAGTCCAAGCACTAGTATCACGAGGAGCCCGCGCGCGTGTATCACTTGTACAAAGCGGGAGAAGCTCTCATGTCTCATGTCAAACACTCGAACGTCAATGGAGCACCAATCCTATCTGCCTCTCTTATTTATGTTTCTTTGTTGGTCTTGAATATCTCCCTTGAATGATATCTTATATGCATCTTCATCCTAACTTCTCATGGTTATTGTTGTGTGCAGTTCCTATGATCTGTTTGGTTTTGGTTCACTCCCTTCTTATTGCTGGTTTATTCCATAATTTTTGTATCATAGCCTATATAACCTCTTGTCGGTGCTACCAATGGCCTTTCTTTCCCCCTTGTGCCCTTGTTGCTACCTCTTTGATTGATGCTCATAGCATATCTTTCTCACACATTAGGCATATTTTTATTATTGGCATACCTATACTGTGTGCTTCTCGTCATTTCATGCCTCAACCTAGGAACCTAGAATTATCAAGGTGTGAACTATTGGTCGGACAGAGAAAAAACTATCGAACAGTCTCATTTCATAACAAAATAAAATCCAAAGCACAAAAGAGACATTCTATATCATAAAACCCATATTTGTAATAGTTTATTCATATTTAAAATTTACATCTAATAGAAAATAAAAACTAGACTATAATTCTTATCATACTGTATTTCTCGACATTTGTACATGTATTCTCTTGTTTCATATTTTTTCCTATTTTATTGATTGGTTATAGAATTTATTTAAAAAAATAATATTTTTGTAGTTTGGCCATGAATAGGCTCGCTTTTCTCGAGTCGGTAAATAATAAAGACTCCCTACATTAATATATAATGTACAAATTCAAATGATTCTTTGAAATTTAAAGAAGAAAATGTCAAATAGTGGTGAATTCAAAAACACCGGACTAACCCCCAAAAGTAATCACATATACACATATGCAAGAAGGGGAAGAAATGACTAGTTTACCATTTTAAAAAAAATTAGACTTCATGTAACATGTTTTTAATGAAGAATCTAGTGGTTTATATATATATATATATGTCATCTATATATATAAACCGCGATGTTTCCGTCTCCGCCCCCCGTCTTTGCTGTGGTTAGCGATTTTATGGCGACGCGTCTGATCCTTCGTCACGGGTAGAAAACCGCGTTCCCATGCTAGCGTCGCCGCTGATGGTGTTCCTAACTTCCCTTTGCACTTTTATGACAATCTTACGCTTGAATCGGATAGTTCTTTCGTTCGTCGTCCCGACAGAAAAGGGGGAAAGCTAGCTCCTTCCTCTCCGATGCAGAGAACTGCGAACTCGCGTCTTCCTGCCGCCTTCATCTGGTAGGGAAGTTCTTCTATGGGCATCCGAAAATGGACTTTCTTCGAAAACATTTTGAATTGATGAGGTTTACGGGTGAATGGAAGATATGTCCATTAGATGGCAGACACATTTTGATTCAATTGTCGAATGAAGATGACTATACTAGACTCTTTGCCAAGCGTATGGTATGGTTCGAGGATTGCAGTATGAAGGTGTTAAAATGGTCTGCAAACTTTGATCCCAAAGCTGAAGCTCATATTATTCCAGTTTGGCTAAGATTTCCTTCTCTAAAAGTACACCCTTTTAACCTCGAAATTTTTTTTTCATTTGCTGTCATGTTTGGGAAACCTCTAAAATTGAACGCTCCCACTTATAACCTCACGAGACCTTCTTTGGCTCGGGTAGTAATAGAAAGGGATGTGACTCTACCTCCTCCCGACGAGGTCTGGATTGGATCGGAACATATTGGTTACTGGCAGCAGGTATCTCTTGAGCAACACCCTTCTTATTGTACACATTGCAGAATGTTTGGTCATGATCATGACCAATGTTTCAAGCTCCATCCTGATCTAAGAAAAGGGGATGGGAGGAAACCGCAGTTTGAACAACTTCCGAGTGCTGCTGCGGCGGTTCATGCGGATCCTGAGGCTGCTGTTTCCCCATCCCCTGTCTGCCGCTCGGGTTTCCTTGATAATTCAGGGGCTTCTGCTGCTCCTGTCGACTGTATTTCTTATCCTTCTGCAAATGTTAATATTGAGGGGGCTTCAGTTTCCCTCCCTACTATCTCAAATGTTGATTTAATTCATAATAACTCCTCCCTTAATGTTATAGTCTCGACTGAGAATCATTTGCAGGTTTTACCTGCCCTCGATCCACTGAGTATCTCTAATACTGAGGGAGCTCGTCCTTCATCGGCCTCTCTCCCTGATGCTTTGAATTTGGAATTATCCCATCATTCTGACACTCTCTCTGATACACCTTTGGAAGAAATATTTGAAGTATTAAGGGATAAATGACATGTTAAAAAATATCGTAGAAGGAGAAATAGAACTCAAAATATGGTGCTAAATCTATCTAATGAGAATCCTGCTAGTCGGAAGAATCATTATTTTTCAGATGGAGAAAATGGACGAACCCGACCTAGATCCTCTAGGAAGGGCAATTTGTCTATTCATGATTAATATTTTTATTTGGAATTTCTGGGGAGTTGTGGATCCTAACTCTCTTGGTAGACTCAAATTAATGACTAAGATTCTTAAAATTGATATTTTTGCTATTTTGGAACCATTGGTCTCCTTTCCGGATGAACGTATTTTGGGTAAATTCAAAAATTTTTTTGTTTTTGCCAATTGCTCTAACAAAATTTAGCTTTTTTGGAGGAAACATATCAATGCGGATATCATTACTGATGATATACAATTCTTACATACCTTCTTTTCTATGGATGCTTTCTCGGGCCTTCTTACTTTCGTGTATGCTGGAACTTCTAATGCTGCTAGATTTGATCTTTGGCACAAGCTTGCTGACATGGGTCCTATTATCAATCAAAATTGGATGGTTGGAGGGGATTTTAATATGGTTATGCATGAATATGAAAATTGGGAGGTCGGAGATTTGACTCTTCCCTAGCTAATAAATTCAATGACAATTTGACTATGGCAGCCTTGTCTGATTTGGGTTTCATTGGCTCTAAATTCACTTGGAAAAGGGACAAGTTGTTTGAACTTCTTGATAGATGTCTTGCTAATCAATTATGGTTCTCCTCCTATAGGTTTTCGCAGGTTCAACACCTGTGTCGGTCTAGCTCAGATCATAGCCCCCTCTTATTATCCTTTGATTTCTTCAAAAAGGTTTCTACATATCATTTTCGTTTCTTAAATGTGTGGACCCGTCATGATGATTTCTTGAGATTAATTGCAGACAACTGGAATTGCGAGGAAGTGGGTAACTCTTGGTGCACTCCCTGAAAATTACATAAGAAGGTGGCTGCTGCTCTAAGATCTTGGAATTGAGAGGTTTTTGGAGATGTTCATGCTAGAGTCAAAAGGGCTGAAATGAGGGTGAGTATGCTTCAGTCTCTTGATGAGACCACTAATGATATCATCCATGATTTACAGGAAGCTAATAAAGAACTACTTGAGGTCTCTTTTTGGGAAGAGGAGCTATTGCAACAAAAAGCTGGGGAGACATTTTTCTCGAGGAGATAGAAACACTAAATACTTTCATGTCTGTATTAAGCAAAGGAGAGCTAACAACATTATTGTGAGAATAAAGAACAATGAGGGACACTGGATTACGGAGGATGAGGAGATAGGGAAGAGTGCGGTTCTCTATTTTTCTAAACTTTATGAGTTCCATGAGACTTCAGGATCTATTGATGCATCTCTCTTCGATGAGGTACGGAATCAGACGACTGCTCTAGATTCATGTGGCATTCCCTCAGCCGAGGAGATATATTCTACTCTGTTGGACATTAACTGTAATAAAGTCCCTGGGTCGGATGGCTTCACTTCTGCTTTCTACATCAAATGTTGGAGTATTGTTAAGAATCAGTTTGTTGAGGCTCTTTAGAGCTTCTTTAAAGTGGAAACTCCTGGAAATTACTTCTCTGCTGTCACTATTGTTCTCATTCCCAAGAACACCCAAAAAAGCTCGTGGGATCAATTTAGACCCATATCTCTGACCTCTGTGATTTCCAAGTTGATAAGTAAAGTTTTAGTTAGACGTATCCAACCTCACCTCCATGGTTTAAATCTCCTTGAATCAATCTGTCTTTATGCAGGGACGTGAGATTACAAATAACATTATGCTGGCTCAGGAACTCATCCTTGACATTGATAAGAAATGTAGAGGGGGTAACATGATCACTAAATTGGATATTCGTAAGGCTTATGATTCTCTCAGTTGGGATTTTATATTGAAGGTTCTTAAGGCTCGAGGTTTCTCTCAGGAGTTTTGCAAAATTATCCTCTCTTGGCTTCATTGCAATAAATATAGTATACTTATCAATGGCAAATCTCGGGGCTTTTTCAGTGCAGGTCGTGTCATCAAGCAGGGAGACCCACTTTCTCCTACTATTTTCATTTTAATTTTTTATTATCTTTCTTGGCTTCTTAACAACCTTTTCAGGAGAAACCCAAAGTTACATTATGCACATAAATCTAACATGGTGGTTTCACACTTAGCCTACGCGGATGATATGATTCTTTTTTCCAATGCTAGCAAGAATTCTGTGAAGGAAATTTATAAATTAATGATTGACTTCCAATCCGTCTCCGGTCGTCTATTCAATGCCACTAAATGTAACACTTATTTGGGCAACTTGGTCAATCGTTCCAATGCATGCTGGATTGCCAATTATACGGGTTTCTCTCTCTCTACTCTCCTTAAATATTTGGGAGTCTTCCTCCTCAAGGGCAGGAGAAGACGTATTTTGTTTGATGAGGTGGTGGAAAAGGTGCAGAAAAGAATCTTAGATTGAAAAAAACAATTT
>NEWO01000152.1:237021-271174 GCA_003013225.1 Phalaenopsis aphrodite | reverse complement strand
TCAACCAGGCTGGAAACTTCAACATCTGAGAAGAATAGAGCTATTTTGTCACTCGTTGTACACGTGTTCTTGAAAAAGTTACAGCCCCTGGCCCTCGAATGATTCATGATAAACTTGAGAGAAAACCTGATCTGATCCCATAGAGCTAACCATATCAACAAAAGAAGTCTTCTCAAGGTTTAAAACTGAAGTAGTTGGTGGTTGAGAAGGAGGAGAAGCCATGTAATAGAGAGTTAAAGAGCGGCAAGCTACAGGGATTGAGTTTGGATTGCGATCGTAGCTCACGTACGTGCAGGGAGGACGAGCTCACTTGCGTGTAAGGAGGACGTGAGTGCAACGCTCAATCTGGAGCTGTCAAGCAGAAAAAGAAGCAGTCAAAGCTGAGTTCACGAGCAGACAACGCTTTGCGACAGTGACGAGAGAGACGCGCGAAATCTGCGGATGAAAGCGAAGAAGATGACGATCAGTCAGCCGAAGAGGTCGACCAAAAGGACTAAGTCGACGGTGAAGCCGAAGGAGGAATCAAACGCCATCGATGCGGTGGAACCCTAGGGCACCGATGTCGACACCGACGCCAGAGCACTTCTGCATCGTAATATATATTTATATATATAGTTATATATGTGCAAAACATTGTATTTTCTTCATATTGTACCCTTTTCTTTCAATTTTTGTTTGGTAAACCCATCAAATATAATCATCCTCTTTTTTTCTTTTCTTTCTTTCTATAGTGTCACCTCATTGATCTATAGGATCCCTTCTACCTATACATCCATTGTGAACTATTGTAACTATGCATTAATTATTATTCTTTGTTTGTATATTTCTTTTATGCGGTTCTTTATGGATTGTATGTTTGTATATTTCTTTTATGCGGTTCTTTATGGATTGTATAAATACAAATTAAATATTGGAATGAAACTCAATCATTCTCCAATTCTTGTCATTGTATATGAGCTCTAGCCTTTTATTTTCTTCTTATTTATGTTGTCATATCCTTCATTGCTGCATTGTCATAATTATGTGGCATACATTGTTGCATTCTTTTTGTTTTTTTCTTTCTATAAGTGTAGCATTCACTATTGCAATGTCTCACCAGTATTTCTCATTATAGTAAACTTATCGATGCATTGTTGCAAAATATTTTCATTGCTCTGTTGTCGCATTTCTTTCCTTTTTTAAAAAAAATTATCATAATGTATATCTCTATGGACAACAATAACAATGCCCGCATACTTTATCTTGTGCTCTTATGATAATCTAAGATTCAGTGAGAGAGTTGTAAAATATCCATTCAATGTATCAGTTGAATGAAAAGAATTACTTACCCGATACCGGAACTAGTAAGATAAATAGTGGGAAACACAATAACATACTTTTATTAACGTATACATAGGGTTACAACACAACACAATAGGAAATAACAATACAGAGATAAACGGTGCAAGTAAACACCTCTCAAGTGTATTCGTCGGGTGGTGGAAGCTGGTTAGGTGGATCGGGATGGTTAGCAGGGTTGGCAGTAGCAAAGGTGTGGTGAGCAACTACTGAATAGCTAGGGGGTTGGCTGTCCTGTGCAATGACAACATGAAATTGGGGCAAAAATGGCAATAACAACAAACGGTTGTGGTCTCGAGGCAGAGGCAACAAAGATGGAGTGTTGGGAGGCAGGTTTGGCTGCAGAACAACTAATTTCGGGGTTGGATATTAGGTTTGGAGGGGCTAGACAACAGGTTGGTCGATTGGAAAGTGGGATGGAGGTCGTTGGGGAAGGATCGAAGTGGTCGGTGGCCGAGAGGGAATGGAAAGGAAGGTTTAGGGAAGATAAAAGAGGAGATACAATCACCACCTCAGAGTGGGATACAATCGGAGCACCACCATCACCTCGGATGCAACACTAAGAAAGGAGAACGAATCTACACAGGAAATCTGAAAGCAAGCATAGCAAGAACTCCCAAACTCTGAAACAAGCATAAACATAGACCTAGCTAGGAGGGAAACAATAAAGGAAAAACGATGAGAAAGGAAGGAAAAAAGGCTCGACGACAATGCCACCTTCCCCAAATCCTGTTTGATGGCGGAAGATGCGAAAGGGAAGACCGCTCCGGATTGTTTGATGTTGCTTGCACCCCCATCCCCTGAATGTCTGGACTGGCCTCTATGTCAGTCGGTTCAGTCGTATGGCTTAGTTTCTCACATTTGTGCGGAAAACTCTGTTCCCCTCGTGAACGTGTGGAAGCCCCATGTTAGTGTCTTGGGGTTGGAGGAGCTTAGACTTCATTAATCGAAGCTTTGGCTTCTCGTAGTATTGTGTTAGGTCGGCTACGTTGAGCATGACAGTCATTACAGCCTCTTGGCAGGTCGATCTTGTAGAGGTTTTCGTTTCAAAGCACATTTTGGTATGATAGGTATCTGTCCACCTTTGGCACGCCCTGAGTTGGAATTGTAGGAAGATGAGTATTCTCACAGCTTAGTTCTCTAGCCATTCTAGGGGTAAACTGCTTCTTCCACTCCACTTAATCAGGTGAGTGCAGCTGAGGAACTACTGTGTGAGAAGAAATTCACTCTAGGTTTAAATTTGTAACAATTTGCGTTGCTCTCATTGGCACCCCTTCAGGAGAGAATTCACAAATAAGACTTGGATCTCATTGCAAAATTTTTTATCCCCATCATACTCCTCAAGCCCACTACAAAGCTGTGGTTCATCTCTTCTGTTTGGACATCTGACAAGGTGTCCCGTGCTGACTGAAATATAACCTCTGTATAACTTTATATAATGTTCTCGACACGACACACAATGGCCTCATTTCTGACATGTGGACCTCCCTCCATCAGGCCAACTCAAGTGGTGGTTCTATACATTTGAAAAATCTGCATCTTGCTTATCCATGGTGGGCCATATTTGATGTCAGCTCATCGAACTCTGAACAAATGTAGACATCCATGGTCATTCATGTCGATGCTCCTCTCACTTTCTGTAAGATGCTAGGTCGAGGCACCATAATCTCGTATGCTCTGTTGGGTTGCCCATTACCTTAAAGTCGCTACCTTTTTGTGCAGCGGTTGTTACCTCTGCTGCAATCTCTATCTCGAGGTCAACTGGATTTGGTGGCATCTCTTCCACATTAGCTGAAAAATGAAAATCCTCTTTGAAGTCTATGTTTTCTTCTTGATCACAGTTAATCTCTTCAATTGAGAGTTGTTGCTTCTCATTTATGTCATCATCGTCTTTAGTGTTTGTGGTGTCTTTACCCGACCTTTCGATAAATCCCTACTCGGTTAAGTAGATCACTCCTTTGGTTATGCATTCTGCTTAAACTTGTATAGGCTAGCTCTAATACTACATGATATCGGAACCAGTAGGATAAGCAACGGGAAACATAATAGCACACTTTTATTTATGTAGAGAAAGAGTGATGACATAACACAATAGAAAATAACAATACAAACATAAACAACATAAGCAAATAACTCTCAAGTGTATTTGTAGGGTGGCGGAGGCCGACTAGGCGGATCGGGATGGCTAGCAATGGTGGTCGCAAGCGATGAGAAATTGCAGGAACAACTTGGGGACTAGCTATACTGTGCAACGATAGCAGGAAATTGAGATAAAAATGGCGGGAACATAAGAGGTTTGCTGACCCAAGGCAGCGGTAGCAAGGATGGAGTGTTGGGTTGCAGGTTTGGTTGCAGAACAGCGGGTTGCGGGGTTGGACAGTAAGCTTGGAGGGGCTGGACAACAGGTTAGTCAACTAAAAGTGGGGGTGTTGTTCTTCCTCATTTGAGGATCCGGAAGCTTCGACAAATGAGGTTAAAGCTCCTTCAACCACGGGAGATTGACGCAGGGCTGGACCCAAGGTTCAGTCCAACTTGGCTAGTCTGGCTGGTCCTCAAATGGGGATGCAAGCTGGACAAAACCTTAGGCCGTTCCTCAAAGGGGGAGGCTACCGACACCCCTTTCCCTTTTTTTCCTCCATTTTCCCTCCCTTTTCTTTCTTTTCTTTTTTTTTCCTTTCCTTTCTATCCTTCCTAGCACCTTCCAATAATAAATCCCTTCCACATCTAAAATCTGATTATCTTTATTGAAATCGGAAATCCAAAATCTTTCCTTTCCATATCTAAATTCTCCCCACTTATTTAATATTTGTCTATTTTGAATTCTTCCTATTATAAACATTATCTAAATTATGAATTCTTATTATTTTTATTCTCTTCCTTATTTTAAAACATTGTTTAAAATAAATTCTTGGTCTAAATAAAAGGTGGTATGCTTTGAGTTTCGCAGTTTTTGGACTGAAGTGATTTCTGAATTTAAATTACCTCCACCAGTTTTTTTCCCTTCAAAGGTTGTATCTGAAGACGAGGAAGTGTTCCGGCTATCCCTCGTTCTAGGTGACCGTCTCCAAAGGTCTGAGTGGTGCTCCGGCTGCAGCTCGACCCCGACGAGGCATTTATCTGACCTTACTTTTGTTTTCTTGCTACCATTTCAGAATCCAACCACCTTCCTGCTCCTGTCCAGCCAGCGCAACCCCTCTTCCATTTCTGCTAGCCACCTTCCTGCTCTTGTCCAGCCATCGTAGCCCTTGTTTTACTGCTGTCAGCCCTACTCCTTCCCTCAGAACTGATGTTTACTTCGTCAACCACCTACCAAAAGCCTTTCTAGCTCTTTTCCCTTCACCTGTCCGGCCCTCCCAGCTGCCCTCCAGCCTTGCTGCCCCCTCAGGTTCCTTTCCAGTAGGTCGCCAGTCCTTTCCAACATCTTCAGGCCACCTATGCGACTCCTCCAAGCAGCCACCAACCTTTCCAGCCTCTTACCCACGACCGCCAACACCGTTGTTCCATCCCCTCTCTGTTGTACTTGTCGCACAGGGTTGTTTTTGTTATATTTTGGTGCCTTTTCCTTAATTTCAGCAGTCCCCATTATCGTTTATTGTTTATCTGTGCTATGTTATTTCGTGTTGAAGATTCATCATTGTGACCTTGTGGCGTTTCATAATAATAGTTATAATTTTAAGTTGTGGTTTGGGTTTCCTCCTGTATCAGTTACAGTGATCATGATTAATTCAAAGGTTCTTTAAAGGAAGAAGAAACTCTGGATATCTCAAAGGCACAAAAAGACGAAACAACTTGCTCAGATGACCTGAAAAAATCTATGGATACTTATGCAGAGTATTATTAGTTTTATTCCCTCTTCTCATACATTTGAAGTCTCAAGGGTATCAATTTTAAGTTTATGAAGTATTGTTTCATAAAAGATAAATTTTGAAATGATTTAGAAAACTTAATACAAATGATACATATTGAAGAAAGAATTTTTATTGGAAGAGATTTAAATTGACATGTTGGTAGAGTGGTAGGTTTTGGAGTGATTAATGAAGAATGTATAGTTATATTATATTTTGCTTTAATGTATGATTTTGTTATTGCTAATAATTTATTCAAGAAAAGAGATGAAAATATTATTAATTATAAGAGTGAATCTAATAAAAGAAGAGATTGTCAAGAATGTAAAGATTATAAGGTTATTCCAAATGAGGATTTTAGTACTGAACATCGATTATTATTCTAAATTTTAAAATGAATAGTTGTAAAATAAAGAATAAAAGGAATCATCATCGTAGAATTAGATATGAGTATCTAAAAAACACAAATAAAATTATTTTTATGAGTAAAATTCAAATTTTCAAAATTTTGTACATTCGTGAAGAAGCAAATTCTATGTGAGTTAAAGTAACAAACGCTATTAAACAAGTGACAAAAGATGCACTTGAAGAATGAAAAAAGTTTCTATAAATAAAAATAGTTGGTGGTGGAATAATGATGTGCAAGAAAAGAAAAAAATATAAAAATTTATGTTACAAAAAATAGTTTAAATGTAAATGCTTAGAGAACTGAGAAAAATATCAAACAGCCCGTAGGAAATCTAAGAGAACAATTTGTGATGTTAAAATTTCTGCTTGAGTGATCTTTATAATATATTAAATACTAAAGGGGGTGAAAAATATATGCATAAACTAGCCAAAAAAAGAGATGAAAAGTAAAGATTTAACTCAAGTAAAATGTGTTACAGATGAAAAATCAAAAAGTGTTTTTCTTAGAAAAAGATTTTCAACATAGATCGGTGAGTTATTTTGAAAATACAATCGATCTTGGTGATCTTAATATCATTAATAATACTAAAATATTTCATTTTTACTGTCGCATTAATAAAAAAGAAGTTGAGGAGACTTTAAAGAAAACTAAGGGTGGAAGTCTGTAGGACTTGATGATATCCCAATTGAAGTGTGTAAATTTTTAGGAGATTTGGGAGTTTCTTGGCTTACTAATCTTTTTAATATTATTTTAAAAACTAAAAAAATGCTCGAGGCGTGGAGGAAGAGTATTTTGGTCCCATTTTTAAGAATTAAAGGATGCACAAGAGTGTGCAAATTATAGATGAATTAAGTTGATGTGTCATGCTTTAAAGTTATGGGAGAGGATAATTGAACATAGGTTAAGACGTATTACAAAGATTTCTCATAATCAATTTGAATTTAGGTCGGGCAGATCTACTATGGAAGCTATACATTTATTGAGAGGTTTGATGGAGAAGTTCAGAGATAATAAATAAGATCTACATTTGATTTTTATTGATTTAAAAAAAAACTTACGATAAGATTCCAAGAGATATCTTTTGAAGAGTTCTTGAGAAGAAAGGTGTTGATATGACTTATATTCAAGTCATTAAAGATATACTAGAGCTGTTACTTGTGTTCGAACTGAAGGAGGATGACCAAATATTTTTCTATTTCTGTTGGATTATATCAGGGATCGACTTTAAGCCCATATCTTTTTGCTTTAGTTATGGATGGTTTTACCGGACATTTATAGGAGGATGTGTCTTATTATATGTTTTTTGATGATGATATCCTTCTCATGGATAAGACGAGAGAAAAGGCTCAGGAAAAATTTGAATTATAGAGGCCTACATTGGAGTCTAAAGGTCTTCATTTGAGTAGAACTAAAACTGAATCCATGGAATGTAAATTTATTAGTTGTAGCTCTAATGACAAAAATGTAATTATGTGTGATCAAATTATTAAAAGTTGTAAATGATTTAAATATCTCGGGTCTATTATTCAAAGTGATAGTGATATGGGTGAGGATGTTATTAGTGAAATTCAAGTTGGTTGGTTGAAGTAGAGGAATGCTTCGGGCCTATTGTGTGATAGAAAAGTACTCCTTATACTAAAAGGAAAATTTTATAAGATGGTGGTGACCCCTACAATGCTCTATGGTGTTGAATGTTGGCCTTGAAAAGAGAAGCATAAAAATAAGTTAAGTGTTGCAGAGATGAGAATGATTAGGTGGATGAGTGGCTTTGCAATTAGAGACAAAATGTGAAATGAATATATCTGTGATAAGGTTGGTGTAGCTCCAATGATGGACAGAATTAGAGAGAGTCATTATATATGGTTTTGTCACATTAAAAGTTGACCATCTGATGATCCGATTATGAGAGTAGATGTTTTAGATTCGACTTATGTATATAATCTTAATTTATTAGAATTACATGAAAATATGACACTAAATAGGACACAATGGAGAAAAATGATTCATGTAGCCGAAACCACTTAGAGGGATAAAGGTTTTGTTGTTGTTGTTATTGTTGGAGTATTGTTTTACAAGGTATTGATCAAATGAACTACTCTTCTAATAAATTTATTTCATAGATCCATTAACTTTGCAATTAACTATGGTCAAAAATTGATTCTTGATCCCTATGACTACTCAAAGATACATTTTTATAAGCAAATTCCTCACACTCCAAAAATCATTCTTGTAGTTAAACTATTTATCAATATTTTTTCTATTTAGATGATAAATAAAGATTCTGATTGTTGTATTGTGTTCTAGCATTCATATTGTGCTTTATAATAATATGATGAGAAGAATTTTGGGCTTGTTAAAAAAAGAGACGTCTCTTTCATTTTACTTTGAGGATTAGATCCATATTTTGAAATCATTTTTATATTTTTTAAGTATAATGATAACCAAAGTTTTTCTTCATGAAGGACCTTAAAGTTCATATATAAATGGTTGATAAAATAACTTATATTAGATTTGTTGGAAAGCATCTATTTATGAATACTTAATGATGATGTAGCTTTCAGAGAATAAAACAATGGAAGAACTCTCAAGTATCTTCATTTTTCTTTGTATGAGTATGGAGATATATATGCATCTTTCATTGATATTAGAAAATAGTAATAAAGCAAAAAAGGAGGAAAAAATAAATAGGACCGACAGTCCTTTAGGAAAGCACACGTATTATAATCCGAGGGTCATAGACAGATCTAACTGTATTGAGTATCGATTCTTGTGTCTTAAGTTCTTTGTTATCTGAGGGTCATAAGAAGATCCAATGGTACAAAGACTTGATCAATTTGTCTTAAGTTCTCAGTTATGATTGGAGCAGAAATTCAATACTCTCCCTCAAATTGAATGGTAGAGATCTTTCATTTCAAGTTTGCTCATGATTTTTTAAATATTGGGCTGTAGAATCCTTTGGTGAGTTTTTTGGTTAGATGGTTTTCTTTGATGTTGTCATGTATCCATAGCAGTTCCTTCATCAATAAGTCTAATTTTTATTCTGATTTAGTTGGAATTTCACACGACTTGCACTATGTCATCTTAAGGTGTGTTTGGGCCGGTAGTGTGGTGTTAGTGCCACACCACATTTTTGTTTTTTCCTTGGAAAAAATTGCATTTTATCTGCTTTTTCAAAAAGTTGTGGCTAAAACTTGTGTTTTTCTCCTTGACCTGGCTAAGTGCGATGACTGCTAGAAAGTTGTGGTTTGACTTTTTTAAAAAAAATAAAAATTGTAATTGCAACCGCAACTTTGTGAGCAACAGTTTCTTTTGCAGTAGCTTGACAACTACTTTAAATAACTACAGCTGCTCCAAACAGACTTCTTTCAGTCGGTAGCATGGTGCTCTACAATCATATCAAGATGATGGAATTAATTTCTTTCCAAAATAACAACTTTGGGTCTTTGTGTTCCGGAAGTAGATTCACAAAATGTTTGATCTTTCCCTTTTCCTTTAGAAATATGTTCATGATTTGGTATAATTTAAGGTAGATTTTCTTGTTCAGGTGGTGTGATGCTTGAAATACTTGGAGTTCTCTTTTGGTCTAATTTTCAATATTAATCACGGTTGATTCTTTTGAAGTCATAGAGAGGGAGAATTCTGCCATAGTGGTAAGCTTTGAAGTGGAGATTCTAACCTTAGAGAATAAGAATAAATGTTGAAAATGAAAACCATAATCTTAGATGATGAGAAAATAAGGTTGGAAGTGAAAACCATAACCATAGATAATATGAACAAAGATCGGAAGGAACACTCTAACCTTGATCTGATACCATGTACAAAATAAAACAATGAAAAAACTCATATTTACTTTCTTTGTACAAAAGGGGAGATATATATCTCCCATAGGCATTGCAAAATATAATTAAACCAAAAAGGAGGGAAAATGAATAGGGTTTGAGAATCCTTTCGGTAAACACATGGATATAGTGGTTTGCAGAGTCAGATCTAACGGTATAGAGCCTCGAGTTTTGTGTTTGTGTCATTTGTTATCCGAGAGTCATAAATAGATGTGAGTACAAAAGCTTGATTCATGTGTCTTAAGTTCTTCGCTATGATTTGAGCAAAAATTCAACATAGTTTTATCAGATTGAACTATCAGTTTAAATTCCATTCTATAGTGCAAGTTTTGTTAATTGCAATACTTGTGATATGGAGGATCGAACATGCCACTCGCTTGAGTAAATTTGTTTTTTAGTTTGATTTTCTGTTTTAAATTTTAATTTTTTTTAAATGAAGGTGCACTTCCAAAGCAACTGTTTGGTTTCATTTTGTGTTTATGCATAGTATTCTCAAATGTTAGCTCAAGTATTTAAGACGTTCATTAGTATATATGCATACAAACTTAATTTTGGTGATTTGACTCTGTACGGCTTTTTGAAATTATCGTGTGACCCACTTATGATATTTGAAATGTCTTTTTTTTACAAGAATATTTTGTTGGTCAGGATTGTAACCATCACTCAAGACATGCATGGTTGACTTTTAGATATTGATGCTCATGTAGCTCAAGGCACTTGTGTAGTTTGCTGTACGCAATGGATTTGAATATTATATTAATTGCAAAGGTTCCTCATCACGTGATCATTTGAAAGGTGCAAACTCTTTTTGTGGCCATCGTTCATATGAATGTACCATCCTTGCAAGTCGCATGTGTTTTTGTGTTTGAGTTCTTTATTTATATATTTACTTGCTTGTGTGATTTGCAGATTCTTTAGAATTTTTTAAGGGCTTCAATGTTTGTTAAATGTTCAAAGCATTGTGAGCAACCTATATGTAATCCGTGTTTTGTTTAGATTTGCCCCATTGGCCCCATTGAGAATATGTCCCCTAATTATGAATAGGAGTTGTTGAATTTTGTTTCCATAGCCAATTCAGTTCAGAGAATTCTGAGAGTTCTAGTTGCAATGCAGCTTTTATGTTCTTGCTCTCAAGCAAGCGACTAACTTCCTCATGAGTTTAGTTCATGGTCTGATTTTTTATTCAATTCTGGTTCTTTCAACTTTTTGAGATGACTTGTATGTCAATTCTAGTGTTCGGTAAGTAGTGTTTTTAGTCTAGAAAGTCATTTGCCTCGTGTAAGTTTCAAGTCATGTTATTGAAAAGTTTGGCAACCACTCAGTTTCCACCTCACATAGAGTTTCTATTACGAGTATAGGCCTGTTCACCACACCAAAAGAAGGCATAAATGGGTGGATTCTAAGACACCACAGTTGGATCTTCTACTTTCACCATGCCAAAGAAGACGTGTTTATTCTTCAAGTACCTGCATGAAAGATTTGTAAACTTATTTTCTTATCGCATTAAGAAAAATGTGTATGAGCGCTTGCATGTCTTCGTCTCCCACCGCACCAAAGAATGTGTGTATAGATATTGCTACCACCATACCATAAAAGTAGTGCGGTGGTATTCACTTGCATGAGAAAATTTATGCAAGCAATGTATTTTCTCTACTATGTTGGTAGGATGCACATGGGTACTTAGAAGTTGGGGCATTTGGTTTGCTTTTGCATTATACCCATGCACACTGTGTGTCGATGAGATGACAACAATGTGTGCACAGAACCATTTTTCTCTTCTTCTTTCATTTTCTTTTTTTCTTGTTTTTTGTTTTTTCTTTTTTCTTTTGGGTCATTTGTAGAGAGAGAAAGAGTGGCATGATTTAAAAAGATTTACCTTAAATGTGCAAGTCTATGAACTCCTCTTTTTGTTGACAGCCTTTGTATCCATCGATTGTCTTCTCTAGAAAGTTCCCAACATGACTCGTTTGCTTCTTTCCACCCAATGCAGGCTTGATTGAGCCTTTTACAACGAGCTCCAATCACACCATTCTTGTTTCTAGGCAAGCCACTACTACCATTGATGCCTTATTGGTGAGTTCTTGGTGTGGCTTCCTTTTTTATATGCTGATGGTCTAAAGATATCTGCCTAGCAAGCACAGGTTGTTACCTTTGCTTCCACGTGCTACTAACTTTTTGGTCTACACTCTCGTAACTTTCGTATCAGAGGCATGAATAGATGTGCAAAGTTGAGTTTTGACAGTACAAATCAATTCCAGAATCTATAGTACTAATTTGAAATTTAGTAGGGTCAGTTCTTTTCAACAGTAGTGTTCTTTCTACGTCATGTCAGATTTTCTCCATTGCTGTTTCATGCACCTGTGATTTCTTTGCATTCCGCTCTTACTGCTTTTCGTTATCCAGTAAACTTAAATTACTAGTTGCTTGTGTAAATGGAAGTTAACCTGTATGGTGCTTACTAAATTTTTTTATTTTTTATATGATTGCATGTTTCCTGCTTTTCCATTACTCGTTGCTTTGATTTCTTACTCAGCATTTCTTTTGGTAAGGTGGAAAAGGCACATTCAAACATATGATTACACCGTTTGAGCTTTATCGAAACTCATTTTTCACTCGCGTTTTTGTAGATGCCTGCTACGGTAGAGGAACTGGAAACTGCAATTCAAGATGGTATTTCTGAAGCAAATTCTATCTTATTCCTTAACCAAAACATTCTTCAGGAGTATGAAAGTCGTCAACAAAAGGTGAATTGAATGTGCTCTCTCCATATGTTTAAGGTTGTTTTCTTTAAGCAATTTTGATATTTCATGCAGATAAGTAGCATAGCAACAAAACTAGAAGCAGATGAAGCAGCCCTAAGGAGTTGCGTGTCTGAAATAAATGTTGTCAGGGTGAGAGCTTCTTATAGTTTGATTTGGCATTTGTTTTGTTCTTAGGTAGATAGAGTGACGATTTTGATGTGTAAAATCAAACTTCCATCTACTAGCATGGAATTTTTGCTTTTCTACTTGATTTTTCTCTGTTTGCCTCGTATGATTTTGATGTTTCATTTAGCACACATGATTTTGTAATTGTTTTGTCGTTCCACATGGTTCCCCCTCCATTCTCGAAACGTCAAGAAAGCACTTCATTATAATAATTCGCTACCTGTTTAGCTGAAACTTGAAAGCATGAGAAATCTTCAATTTTGATGTGATTCACTAGTTCATCTGGTTTGCCTTTGATCAGGACAATTTGTTCACCGATAATACTATGAGTGTAAGCCTTGATAGGTGTTATCTTCAACCTCTTTGCACTTTATTGATATGCTTTTGTGAAACTTAATGTAATCAACCAAATCAGCATAGCATTTTATCTTAAGAAAATGGGGTTATGGCAATGTCCTCTTGAATAAGAACTTTGATACAATATAGAAACATAAGAATGTATGAATCAATAATTAATATGCATGCCGTTCCGCTATGAACAAGTAAGGGATTCATATCTTTGTTGAACAAATTCAAACTAAATCAACCTTGAACATAAAACTATTACTTTTTTTTCTTGGTGGATGGCATAATAAACATTATGAAAAACAAAAAATTTGCAGCAATAGTGATGTAGAGGAAGAATTGGTTTAGTGCCAATTTGATGAATAAGAACTTTGATGATGAATATATTATTTCTTTTCTTTTTCTTGTTTGTTTGAATACCTTTGGTTTGCTTGATTTCTGCTTTTACATATGAGAGAGTTGAAGAAAGGAGGAATTTTAGAAAAATTAGTACTTGATTACTTCAGTTTTACTATAACATGAGTTTTGGTAAAGCAATCTAAAAAAAAGCAAAGAGGGCTTGGGAATTTTATTTTTCTTCAAATAGAGATCAGGAGAGAGATGTGAAAGGGACTTGCTACCCAGTGGAATGAAGAGAATTATAGGAATGATAGAGCTGAGAGAGAATAGTTAAGAGGGAATTTTTATAATAATTAATTTATTATTCAATAATAAAACTAAAGAATAACCGTTCAACCTGAACTTGGAAAAAAGTGTTACAAGATAAATCCAGATTAAATTAAAAATTAAATCTTGAGTTGACTCTTGGTACGAATAAGTTCTCTATATATGTATATTCATGAGAGTAGTCTATGCATGATAATTTTATAATTCATCAATGGCGTCGTTTAATACTTATGGACAGTTATTTGTCCGATCATTATTGGCCATACTGATGATGATGCCACTTAGTGCAATAAATGATGTTTTAGGTTTTTATAATTATGCGGGTTTTACATTTCACTACTATCTAAACCATCATAATAATTTTGAATAACTAGGCGCTTATGTGCTTCATGAAATATAATTAAATTCATGAAATTTATTCCGAGTAAGAAGAATTGTGTAGCTTACAAACTATTTTTTATGCTTGTAATCAGGTATAATCATGCTTCTTGAATATGTCAATTTACTTCGCCTTAAATAGTGTCATGGTGGTGTTGGGGTTAGTAATGATGAGTGAAGGATATGGTTGGCAAAGTTTATATACAATTATCATCAGGCAATTCAATTGGTAATTCAATTTTACCAGTTTGATAGTTTGAAGGATTATTGGATATTGCTCATAACTACCTCATCCACCTTTGTTTACTATCTCTCTTTCTCATTATTTCTCTTTTCATTCTTCTCTCTCACTTTCATACACATCTACTCGTGCCCTTTTGATTTCTTATTTCTCTTTAGATCCCATTCCTTCTCTTGCACACCTTTCATCTTAGTACCATCTCTCGCGTGATCTCTCTGGGTTATCGCCTCCCTTCTTTACTCTCTCTCATTCATTGTCTCCCCTTTGTCCTTCACTATCTACGTAATTGTCCTGCTCTTAGGAAAGCATGGGCCTTCCAAGATATTTTTTGGAGCAATGTTCTGGCGGCGTAGGTTTGAATAGAATTGAATTGTATGGAGAGAAGAGAGATAATCATTCATATAGTTTTCAATAGAAGATCAAATGCACAATGGAAATGATGCTCAATAAGGATGGTATTTGCTAGTGAGTCAACATTTGACTTCACTGGCGCTTTGTGATAACAATGAAATGGAAGAAGTGCACAGACAAATGACATCTAGCTCACTTATCCTTGAAGGTAGCCTTTCATTAGCTAGTTCAGTATTTCGCGAAGACATGTAATCCCCACCATTCTTTCATGTTCCTTATCTCTCTTAAATCAAATAAAGTGTTTTTGGCTATATAGCTTTGGGCCACCTTGCCCTGCAAAGCTAGATTAAGTCAAGCAATCAAACTAAGTTTTTTTTTCCAAATTCTTTTTAAAGATTTCTTAAAAAGATTTCAAGATTGAATGATCTCAAGAAGTTCCAGTTTATTCTATGAATCCATTTGAGTTTTAAAAGTCTGATAAATCAATTGAGACTTAATGATAACTTAAAATCACCCATTTATACAAAAAAAATATTTTTTTTTTTAATTTTTGCAATAAATGCAAAGCTTATGGTCATTTTTAAGTCTGGTTATATTAATTTCAGTTGATATTTTTGTTAGGCTCAAATACTTTTGCTGTTATCCCATTTGGTTATTTTGGTGTTAAAAATTGAACAGTTCGTCTTTTTTGTTAAGTCCGTCATTAATGTCAACTTGCTATTAGCTTTTTGTGATGTAGATCTTGAGCTATAGATCATTTTGTTTAATTTCTTTTTCTGCCTTCTTAATTTTGCTTGATTTCTGGAGGAATTTAGGAGATGGAAAAGAGTTGTCATTTTCTTGAAGAAGCCAACTAGTTGCCTCCTAGCAATTTTGGTTTTCTGTGAGAAGGAAACATGTGAGAGAATTAGGAACCCTTGTATGCATGTTGTTGTAATAAAAAATTACAGGGGGCGTGAGGAGAGAAATTGACATAGGAGTCTGTTTGCCATCATAGAGACCCATTGGGTGAGATATAATGAAGAGGAGAGAGAAAGCAAACTGTAGGAGTGAGTGGCAATATAGGGGATAGATTCTTTCTAAATTCAATTTGTCATTCATCAAATCAAAATAATGCCCATACCCTTTAACCCATATTTATAAATATAAATTTTACAGGGTAAATCATCTGCATTGAAATATATATAACTCCTACAAATCCTGCCATCATATTCAAAATAAAATCAATGCTAACAGTTAATTGAAATAGATCATAACCAATTCCTCTGGAATTAGTGGGAACATTGTTTGGGCGAGATAACAGATTGATTAGTTTGCCCTTCTGCATAGAAGCTGTCTCTGGCTGATGTCTTGTGTAATATTGGTATAAATGATGAAAGGCTTGGCTTTCTGCGGGAAATATGGGTTTTGGGAAGAAGAAAATGAAAGTTGTATTTTTTTAATGCAAAATGCAGGTGGCATAAGATGCACTAAGCCTAGTTTACATCTTTTTTTTTTGGGTCATGTTCTACATGATTGGACTTATAAATAGTCAAAAGATGAAGGATCAAAATAATGGAACATACAAAACGTAAGGATTCAAATCGGTTTCAACAAATGATAGCACAGAATTCAGAAAAAATAACAGACAGGCAAAACCAAACTTCAGCTTGTTCTTGATTTGTGCCTACATGGCTGTTAGTCACATGTGAAGGGGCTTTTCATTTTATCTTTAAAACCCATTAGCCCGAAATTGTATGTTTTTTTGTACTTCTGACTGGTTTTGTGAAGAATAACAACCTAATGTCCACCTTATCAATATATTTTAGTTGTCTTTTGCTAATTTTGCTCAGCTCTTTTGTTCATTGTTTGTGGGAGGGCATTTTGTTTTAACATGAACTAAGCAAATTGCATCATGTAGGATCAGTGGCTGCCAACATTGCGAAACCTTGTTGGGAAGATTAATGAGACTTTCAGTCGCAATTTTCAAGAGATGGCAGTTGCTGGCGAAGTTTGTTTGGGTATCATATTGTGGTATTTTGTCTTTTGCCAATTTACTTATTAAAAAAGTTTAATATTTTTTTTTCCCTGTGGTTACAGATGAACATGATGTCGATTATGACAAGTATGGCATACTTATAAAAGTCAAGTTCAGGTAACATAATTACCAAAAGAGATGGCTACATTGATTTTTTGAATTAAAATTGCTGAGTATATCATAAAAACTTGGAATTACTCTGGCTATTTTAACTTGATGATACTTTGAAAATATCACTGGTATCTGACTGCAGAAAGCATTAGACGGAATAGAGATTATTTTCTGATGCCTGTATTTGTTTTTAGCTGTTGAAGATGAACTTGGCTCTTAAATATTTCTATTATGTAAAATTTTTCAGTATCCTAGCAAGATTACAGGGAAACGTATATATAGAGAAGACAGGTAAAGAGTTTGTTATTAAATGGACGGTTGGATGTAATCAGGTATGGGCGGACGATCCTGATTGAGCTGATTGTCCTTCTTGGTTGGGCTTCAACAGGGAGGTGGAGTGACCAAAGAAAAATATGTTGAGATTTTCATACCTATTTTACACTGTTTTTGATGATATTGCACTTTAAAGAAAGATATTTTTTATGTTTTGTTGCACGAAGATGAATTATGGTCATTTGAGCAAAAATATGCAAAAAGAAGCGAATTTGTAGCGAAAAGGACCAAAATGTGAAGATCTGAACTAGGGCGCCGACGGCGAGCCCAACAGCGCCGACGACGAGAATTTCCCGAGACTCTAGATTAAATAATTTAGAAGGTCCGCCGACAGCGAGATCAGCGGTTATGTCCAAAATCGAATTGGATGTGGACGATTTTTAGAGGGATGCTTAGGCAATTCTTGGGAAAAGTCTTCCACATCTTTAAAAGAAGATTTTGGCCGAAAATTGGAGAGGAGGCTCAGGAAGAGTTCGAGGAGTTAAAAGGTTAGAACAACGTCCAAGAGTTCCAGTAGTGTGTAGAGAGTCTAATTGTGAGGAATTCTTCGAGAGATTATAAGAGTGGAGGGAAAATGAGAGATTTCTTCCTCATTGCCGCTTCAAAGAGGGATTATGTGTGTTGTAAAGAAAGGAAGAGATTCAAAGGAACGTCAAGAAGTTTGTTTAGGGAGAAGTTAGAGATAAGTGTTATTTACATGTTGGAGTTTGTATGACTTTGCTTTTATATATGAATTCCGAGTTTTGTTGTGTCTTCCCCATGAATTCTGAGTTGTTTTCTCTGTCTTTCTCCATGAATTGGTTGAGTCATGAAAATGTTAAAGAAGTTGTGATGATCTTTTTACTTCGATTTTAATTTACTTTCAATCTGGTTAATTAATTTGTTAAAATATGTTGAGTTTTATAACTAAAGTGAAGATTACATACAAGATTCAGGGAGATCAAAACCCTTAGAAGTTGGATGCAAATAAATAGGGAAATAAAATTATCGAACGTAGAATTAGAAATTTTAGAGTGACAGACTAAAATCCTCAATTCGGTCCTATCGTTTTGGTGCTGAAGTGTAGATGTTAGCCTTCAGACGAGTGGAACGTGAGAGCTCCGAAGTGAGAGCCGGTATCCTCCCAGTCTAGCCGTAGAATCAGTAAACAAGCGTGTGATTAGTCAATGTTCTTTATGTCTGGACCAAATGGTAAATAATAGGTATGCTACTATTTTGCACAATATAATTTGAACTGATTCACTTTATCCATTTACCATAATTTCTTGAGAAAGAGAACTATGTTTTCTTATATATTGAATATCACAATAAAAACTTTATTAGTATAATTAGTTATTTAAGAGTTATTAAAATTACATATTAATTTCAATTGTCTATTAGTGGCAGATTAGCAATTTGATTTCCATTTTTGTGATTAAGTATTGCTTTTCTAAAATCTTAGTTCGTAGTTCTAATATTTCTCTATGTAGGATCGATATCGAGGACTCCATTAAAGTCCTATATTACTTGAGTGATACGTATACTTGTGTTGATAGGTGTGACTTTACTATTATTGAATATTATATATATACATCTTTATCGAATCTATAACCGTTGTTAAGTTTTGGTGTCGTTGCTGAAGAAATTAAACCTTTTAGCAACAGTATTAAATGTTTGTATTTTTAAGCATATATAAAGTCGTTGTCGAGTTTTTGACGTTGTTGCCGGGGAGAAAACAAGAATTATAATTTGAGTAACGGACAAATTAGGACTATTATAAAATTTTTACTGGAATTGTAACTTATTTTCATATTTAGTTAACTGTTCTTCTGTGTACTGATTTCAAATTGCATGCGTAAATTTGGATCTGAAAATCTTATACCCTACGATTCGAAATTAGAACGCGTTGTTAGAAAAATTAGAAGACTGAGAAGAGAACCTAGAAATTCTGATGCAATGGAAAATAACATGAACAATCAAGGAATAGAAATTGAACACCAACCTAGACCCCTACGAGATTATGCAAATCATACAGTAGATGAAATTCACTTATCTATCCAAAATTTTGATGTAGTTGTTAATTCATTTGTTTTATCCAAATGGTACAAAACAATCAATTCGGAGTTACACCAAATGAAGATCCTAGTTTATACATCGCTAATTTTTTAGAACTGTGTGCTACCTTTAAATATGACAGAGTTTCAAATGCTGTTGTTAGACTTAGACTTTTTCATTTTTCACTTAGGGATAAGGCTAAGATGTGGTTAAATTCGTTAGCACCAGAATCTATTAGAATTTGGGGAGAACTTTCACAGAAATTTTTATCCAAATATTTTCGTCCATCCAAAACTGCTAAACTTAGAAATGACATAACATTTTTTTGTCAGATTGATGAAGAGTCGATATATGAAGCTTGAGAGAGATTTAAAGTTCTTCTTAGGAAGTGCCCTCATCATTCGTTGTCAGATTGGTTGATAATTCAAACTTTTTATAATAGATTAGTGGAATCACTTAGATTGATTATAGATGTTGCGGCTGCTGGTTCTTTAATATCAAAACCTTTTGATGAAACTTATTCGTTAAAAGAATAGATGACTACCAACAATTTTCAGTGGTCATCTAAAAGGGTAAATCCTAAAAGAGTAGCTAGTATCCACGATTCTGATGCAATATCTATATTAGCTTCACAGATTGCTGCAATATCAAAGAAATTGGATCATTATGAGATGAATTATTCTTCAACACCTATTATGATGGAAGAGACTTTAAATGCTATTAATAGACCCAACAACCCTTATTTGATCTATTATAACTCAGGTTGGAAGAATCATCTAAATTTTAATTGGAATAACAATTCTTCTACAAATCAACAAAAGAAGGACAACCCAGTGAACCCATTAGGAAATTTATCCAACCAAGGAAATATTAATTATAGACATTCTTATCCTCCAAGGTTTTAATAATAACACTCAAATTAAGGAAAAAAAGTTGTCAATGGAAGAGATGATATTAAACATGGGTCAACAATTGCAGAATCAAGGAAATCAATTGCAAATTCAAGGAAATCAATTACAAAATCAAGGAATTGCTATTAAGAATATTGAAAATCAATTAGGGCATATCGCTACTGCGCTTAGTAACCGAACATTAGGAACTTTTCCTAATACTGAGGAATCAAATCCTAAAGATCAAGGAAAAGAGTAAATTAAAGCGATACAATTACGAAGTGGAAAAAAAATGGAAACAAGAGTACAGAAAGAAACAAAAACTGAAAAAGAGAAAGTGGATACAGAAAAAGAAAATGATCATGAATACTCAGAATTAGAATATCCACTTACACCAATGAAAATTACTATAGATAAATCTTCACCACCGTTTTCTTAAAGATTGAAGCAATACAAACAGAATAAACAATTTTTCAAGTTTTTAGAAATTCATAAGAAATTAACGGTAAATATTCTCTTCGTAGAAGCTTTAGAGCAAATGCCCAATTATGTGAAATTTATGAAAGATATTCTGAACAAGAAAAGGAAGTTCACTGATAATGAAACTGTTGCGCTTAGCGAAGAGTGTAGTGCAATTATTCAGAAAAAACTTCCTGAAAAATTAAAAGATCATCATAGTTTCAATGTAGCGTGTGCTATCGGTGAAAAATTTTATAGAAGAGCTTTATGTGATTTGGGAGCCAACATTAATCTTATGTCTCTATCAATTTTTAAAAGAATATGATTAGAAGAAGTCTCACATACTTCTGTAAATTTTCAGTTAGCTGATCATTCAGTTGTATATCCTAAGGGAGTTATAGAAGATGTGTTAGTAAAAGTTGATAAATTTATCTTTTATGTAGATTTCATTTCATTGTTTTAGATATGAAAGAAGATAAAGAAATATCTATCATTTTAGGGAGATCATTTTTAGCTACTGGAAAAGCTATGATAGATTTTCAAAAAAGAGAATTGACTATGAGAGTTAACGATCAAGAAGTGACTTTTAACATTGTGAAATCTATGAAATTCTCTGTTGTTAAAAGACATGATAAATGTTTTTGCATAGAAATTAGTGAACATTTATTGAATGAGCATTTTAAAGAACATTTTGAAGAGAAAGAACAATTTGAAGATAGTGATGAAATTATTTTGAACGAAATAGAAAATGAAGAATTAGATTATGTTCATGGAAGATTTGAGATGTTGGATATTACAGAAAATGCTGATAAGAATCTAGTTCCGTCAATTATAAAACCACCTGAACTTGAGTTGAAAATATTGCCTACTCACTTGAAATATGTGTTTCTGGGAGACTCATCTACATTACCTGTTATTATATCTTTAGAATTAAATGATTTGCAAGAGCAAAGACTGTTAGATACATTAAAAGTTTTTGGTTGGACCTTAGCTGATATTAAAGGAATCAGTCATTCGATCTGTATGCATAGAATTATACTAGATGAACAATATAAACCAAGAGTTGATCCACAAAGGAGATTAAATTCAATGATTAAAGACGTAGTTAAGAAGAAAATTTTGAAATGGTTAGACACTGGAATTATATATCATATTTCAGACAGTGCTTGGATAAGTCCAATTCATTTGTTTCTAAGAGAGGAGTGACTGTTGAAAAAAAAGAGAATAATTAATTAATACCTGTCAGACAAGTTACTGGGTGACGTATTAATTATATAAAATTAAACGATGCCTCTAGGAAAGATCAATTCCCTTTACCATTTTTAGACCAAATAGTAGATAGACTTGCTGGGCATAAATATTTTTGTTTTTTAGATGGATATATTGGTTACCATCAAATTTTTATTGCTCTTGAGGATCAAGAAAAGACAACATTTACTAGCCCTTTTGGAAATTTTACTTTTCGAAGAATTTCTTTTGGATTATGTAATACACCTGCAACATACCAGAGATGTATGATGTCTATATTTAGTAAGTTAATTGATGATGGATTAGAAGTATTTATGGATGATTTCTCTGTATTTGAAACATCATTTAACGCATGCTTAAATTATCTTGAAAAAGTTTTGGAGTTATGCGAAAGAGCTAATTTAGTTCTAAATTGGGAGAAATATCAATTTATGGTTGTATGGAAGCAGACCCTGCAAAAATTTAATTTATATCTAAACTAACACCTTCTACTAATGTAAGAGATTAGGAGTTTTCTTGGACATGTTGGTTTTTACAAACGTCTTATTAAGGATTTTTCAAAAATTACTAAACATCTATGTCAACTTCTAGAAAAGGACAAGAAATTTGAATTTACTGAAAACTGTTTAAATATCTTTGAGTTATTAAAGACAAAATTAATCACAACCCCTATTATAGTTTCACCTAACTGAAAGAAACCATTTGAACTGATGTGTGATGCTAGTTTCACCTAACTGGAGGAAACCAAGGGGATTGCAACCTCATCGGGAAGACGAGTAGGAAGAGTAACAAACTATCTCTATTCTTCGCTGATGTTGAAGTTTCCAACCTGGTTGATAACTGCAAATTCACCCTCATTGGAAGTTCCCATCGGGACATCCTAAAATGGAAATCTTTCGAAAGACTTTTGAAGATCTCAAACTGTTGGGACTATGGAATGTTGGCCTCTTTGTTGGGAGACATGTGATGATATAATTATCTAAAGTGGAAGACTGCCAAAATATTTTCCAAAAGTTTTATTACAATAGATGGGAATATGAAACTGCTCAATTGGTCTACTGAATTTGACCCTAGCCAAGAACCACCTATAGTTTCAATTTGGTTTAAACTACCTGGTCTAAAGTTGCACTACTTCAATCACCAATTCTTCTATTCTATTAGAGCTGCACTAGGGAGACCTATGAAATTAAATATAACCACCTTCAATCTATCCAAGTTTTCGATTGCAGGAATCCTTGTTGAAAGGGATATCACTCTCCCTGATGTGGATGAAATATGACTTGGTACTGCCAACAATGGGTATTGACAGTCAATTGTTGCAGAACAAAGACTCTACTACTGCAATCTCTGTAAACTGTTTGGGCACACCACTATCAAATGTTACAGGCTTCACCCACATTTGAGATCGGTAGGTCCTAACATCATTCATGTGGAGGAAAATATAGTAGACATTGTTAATCTTCTAGATATGTTGAATGAGAATTTGACTTATCAGGCTACTCCTCAAATCAAAAATACTACGAATTTTGTTGTAGCAGATGCTAGTCTTGCGAGAGACGAGGGTACTCAAGTTCTTGAGGTGTGTCAGGATCAATATGTGTTGCAGGCTAAGTCACATCAGCAGTTTACGGATCAACATACCCTCCGGGGTGAGTTCTCCATCGAAGATCCACCTATTGATTAGATGGGATTACCTCTGGCAAATGATTGACAGGTTTACAAATGTAGGAAGAAGAAAAAATGAACGTTAGAACTCAGTAATTCTCAGGATAGCTATCACATAGTTTCGGGCGGAAGTTCACATCCCAGTATGTTGTTGACTTCCTCCCTAGATCCAGGAGAAGGGGAAGTGGTAAAGCCACTGACTACACCCACCATGATTAGGAGTTTTTCTTTTCTTTTTTTTTATATTTTTGGGGTGTACGTGTGGTTTGTCTTCTTTTGAGTAAGTTGTAATCCTTTGGGTGAGTTCTTTGTACCTACTCACTAAAACCTTAGTATCGCCCTTTATATCAATGAATTTGCCTTTTCAAATATATATATATATATATATATATATATAAATATAATTTAGACATTATTAGATTATATTAATCTTTTTAATTTGATAACAAAGTTTAAGGTGACAAGTAATTGAATAAAGGAGATTTCAGTGCGTGATCGAGGTTGGCATAAGAAAAGATTAAGGTATTGAATAGGTTTGATGTTGTTATTTTTATAAATTATTTTGAATTTTTAAATTAATATTAATTGAGATTGAAAAATGTGAATAGTTAGTTTTATTCAATGATATCAAATTTTGGCAAATTCAAGTTATTAAATTGGAGGATTGAATGAGCAAATCAATGAAAGGCTTCAGGTGTGTAATTATACTTTTTTAATTTACAGTAATATTTCTTGTGTTATTTTTAACATATTCTTGCTCACAATTTTTCATCATTAGGTTGTATATCGATGAATTAAATCACATGATTCTTAGTATTGTTAATCATAGAGTATGCATGTTAAATATTGTTGTATTAATAGTTTTGTAGTAATTTATTTTAGAAATATATCACATTATTGTGTGACACTCATGTTCTATAGATATGTATATGTTAGCTTATTGGACGACCAAATATTTATGTCAGACTTTAGAATTCTATTACATTTGCATATTTGAGCTTATTTCATGACTTATAGATTTAGTAAAATTGCATTTATTCATCGGTAGATTGATAAAGTTTTTCATAAGAATAGAATGATTTGAAAGAATAAAATATATATTTGAACGTTTGTATGTGCATGTTAAGAAGAGTTCACTCTCTTATAGTACGAGCAGGGAATTCCATTGTACTTGTATGCATAGATGTTTTTTCTACTACCCTAGATAATTATAATATTTAGATTGTTTAACCGCTGTGCTGACAGGAGAAGATCAGTCTAGGATGTTTTTTCTACTACCCTAGACACATTTCCACCTCAAATAATCGTATAAATTAGATTATGAATCCCTGTGCATATAGGATAATATCAGTTACGAGTGTGTTAGTTTATGTTTTGATGGTGCTCATAAGACGCATGTGAATATTAAGAGTATAAAGTATGAGTAAAGTTAAATATTAAACTTTAGATAATAAAGTTAAAGCTAATGCATATAGAAGTGTAAGTTATTTTCATTAAGTAAATATTATGGACAAATACATTAGATTAGTATTTTAACTTTTTAGTATGAAATATGAAAGATCAGCGTGCATATTATTTTATTTTATTATTATTATTATAGTTTAGAAGTCTCATTGCTCATGATTTATATTTAGATAACTCATTATACTATTTTATTATTTTTTTAAGCTTTAATTTTTTGAATAAAATGAATCGAGAATAAACCAATATTTACAGATGGCATAATCAACAATCAAAGAGGAAAATCTTTGAATTGTAATTTAATTTGTTTTCTTTAGTTGTTATTTCAATGAATATTTGAATAATGAATTGTAAGCAATAGAAATAGAAATATAGAAAACTTAATTTCAACGTCCAACTATCTGTTCTCACCTTAGTTGATTTCAAGCCTTGGGCCGAGTGATGACAAATTATTTTAAAATTTGGCATGCGAGCATCTCAACAAGAGGAACCCAACGAGTCCAAGATATTCTCTCATTAAGTTACTTAAATGTTCAAAAATTACGATTGAATCAATGCGAAATGTCCAATGAAGTATTTTGGAAGATTAACCAAATTTATCAAAATTCCCCTCTTAAAAATTATAAATAGCTCTTTTTTTTTCACTTTAGGGGGGAGGAGAAGAGGAGATTGAGATGACTGTTAAAGATAACTCTTAGAGTTAAAGCGGTTGTCCTTAGTCACCTGAGATCGTAGCCGACCACAAAAGTTTGTTGTCGATCACAACTTTGTTGCTGACCACCAAAGTTCACTATCAGTCATCGTCAACCAGTAGCCATTGTCGATCACCACCATTAACGGCTTTGATAGCCCTATTATGGCTATTATTGCCTTTCTATAGGTATAGCGTCCTACTGTGCTATGGTCTTGGTAGCTCTACTACGATTGTCATAGCTATCAACTATGATTTTTATATTCAATTGTGGCTTATATAGCCGACCACGATTATTATAGCCCCAACACTACTAATAAAGTTAGACTGCAATAGTATAGTACTTGTACTCTAAGCTGATTAAATAATATTTTACTTGTGGGCCCTTAAAATTCTGTATACACCACGTAGGAGCTTTTCCTTAAATTTGAGCACTAAAGTTGATGAAAAGACAATTTATCCATCATTATAAGATGGGTTTGCCATTGTTGTCTATTCGCGCGATAGCTTGTTATATGATTAGAATTTATCTGTCTTTTTTGGGGGATTTACGTACATATCGCACAATTCCTATGTATTAACATATTTGACAACTTATCTTTGGCATTTACTTATATAACACTTAATAACATCGAAACAGGTGCATGGAAAGATGTGTTTCACTTTATAAAATTTAATTTTAGGGACATTTACAACATACCACCCAATTCTTTTATATATATATATATATATATATATATATATATATATATATATATATATATATATATATATATATATATATATATATATATATCACCTAAACTTTACTTGTTTACATTTATACCACCCGAAATTTTCATATCACTTAAAAAATACCACCATTCAAGTGAAATACACTTTTTCATGCATAGGCAAGGTCGATGTATGTAAAAATTGAAGCTTAGTGCTACATATTTAAATGCATAAGAATTGAGTCGTAAGTATATAAATTTTTGTTAATATTAATGCTATGTTTGATGTGATATTAAACACCTGAGTGTAATGTAAGTAATATTAAAGTTTAGGTGTTAGATATATAAATATATAACAAATGTGTGGTGCGTATGTAAATTCCACATGTTTTTTATTTTACATAAATGCAGGCTTAATTGGTTCACTAGCTGGGCTATCCTCGATTGAATTTGGCCGGTTGCTATGTTATCTTGAGAACTCATTGACCAGGCAATCCTGCTTGATGGCAATAATCATACCCAGCTTTAACCTGAACTCAACTTACTACTAAATGTTTGCTTATAACTCCTTATAATTTGTTTTATTTGCTAGGATATGTTGCTGCTGTAGCATGTTAAATCTTCTTTATATAACTGCGACATATTTTAATAACCTCAGTTCTGGGCTGTTTTTCTTGTCAGGCAAACAGGGCAGCTCCAGGTTTTGAGCGCCCATCATCAATCCGGAGGGGTACCCTCTTATCTATGAATATTTCTTACATAATTTACAACTCTAACCTAACTTAATCCATCTTGCACATCTAGGAACGCTCGGTTTCAACCATTCTCTATCTTGTCTCTCTACAAGATATCACAAACTGTCCTTTCCGTGTCGTTGATGAAATCAATCAAGGTATGTTTCTTTTATAAAAAAACATAAAAATGCCTAATTTGTTTCAGCTGTCTAATGATATGATTTATTGCTAAATTGTTGAAAGGAATGGATCCAATAAATGAAAGGAAAATGTTTCAGCAACTTGTGAGAGCTGCAAGTTTACATAATACACCCCAGTAAGAAATAAAGTTTGGACATGCAGCCTCTCTCTGATGTATCTTGTATTCCAATAAATTTTCTTTCAATGTCCATTGCTAAACTGTGGTATTGCACTGTCAGGTGCTTCTTATTGACGCCAAAATTGCTTCCTGATCTTGAGTACAGTGATGCCTGCAGCATTTTGAACATCATGAATGGTCCTTGGATCGAAAAGCCTTCTGAAGGTATTTTGTATGTAGCATCCAAAAAAAAATAATAGTAATAATAAATTAAAGGGGGATTTGCATAAATGCCACACAATTTTTATATATTTACATATCTAACACCTATAGAATTGTGTGATATGTATGCAAATGTCCCTAAAAGAATATACAGTTGATGTAACCCAACCACCCAACTGTTTCTACTTACAAAATGAAATTGAAATTTCATACTTAGTATTCTATTAAATTTTGTTTTGCAAATACAGCGGGTTTCCCAATTCACTTTTTTGCTTTTGTGGTAATTTTGTAAGTAGGCATAATTTCAATGGTTGATTTTCTCGATTCCTGTAACCACAAGTTTATGTGACGCCATTAAAGGAAAAAGATATTGCGTCTGAAGTCCGGACACAAGGGTGTTTTTTGTCTTTTTTCTCCTCCGCTTCGTCCGGTGAATCGCGTCTGTCGTCCAAACATTGCTTTGCGACCGGATGCAGGACGCAATATTTTTTCCCATTAAATAGAGCAGGCTTTACATCCATCCAATTCAGTTTTTGGCGCGGGATTTAAATTAAAAAAAAAAAAAAAAGATCATTGTACTTTTACAATATTTGTCCTTTCATTTAATATGAGAACTAATATTTTAGTTCATATAAATCGCAGTTTGGAGCGGCGGTGATTGCTGGAGAAATGTGTCGGGCTTGGTATGATATGTTGATTTTGATGACTTAGAAGTTAATCATGGCCAAGCAACCTGGGTTAGCTTTTATGTACTCTAAATGTTTTATATGATGATCGTGGTACTTGCTTCATATTATATTAAGCCATCAGGAATGACCCACTTGACACATGACACTTCATTATTGGACTACGGATGCATCCGGAGTTCATATGTAATCTTTTTTCGATGAGCAGAGTTTTGTTCAGTTAACAAAAGTTAGTCCGTGATAATTTTGATTTTACTTGTTAGTTCTTGAGTTAGGTTATTTAAAGAAATATTAGTACTAGGGCTGTCAAAACGGCTCGTTGTTCGCGAACAGCTCGTATTCGGCTCGTTAAGAAGCTCGTGTTCGGGTCGTTAATTTTATTCGATAAGTTAACGAGTCGAACACGAACTAAGATGTGTTCGTTCGTGTTCGGCTCGTTTTGGCTCGAAATACTACTCATCAAATATATATATATTAAGTGGTATTTTAGAAAAATCTAATTGACTACAAGGCTACAAAGATTTATAATCAATTAAAATATTAATTAAGAAAATAGAATAAAAATTATTAAATTAGATTCAAATAATATTTTAATATAAATAATAATTTTTAAATCTTGTTCAAACCTTTTTGAGCTCGAAATTTAAACGAACCGAACACGAGCTGAGCATGGCTCGCTCGTGTTCGGCTCGTTTGCACCCGTAATTAGTACAACAGTGTTTTTATGTAGTGTTGAAAATATTTTAAAATTATATGATACTTTCTCCTTAATGCTGTTTTATTATTATTGTTTTTATTATAATAATAAATATTTAAATAAAAAATATTAATAATAATTTAGCCAACTTGAACTTGAGTAATTGAACATGAGCTCAAATTTGAACTTGATTTAAGTTTTTTCAGAGGGATCATCATATTCATTTCAAAACTCAGCTCTATTTTATGCAATATTTCAGCGATTTAAATTAAAATTTAGGTGTTAAATATGTAAATACGCAAGATTTGTGCGGTCTTAATCTTGTGGTTGCCTTATCCGGAGCAATCTCAGCCGCCTAAAAACTTTTGACCTTTTAGATTAACTGGGTAAAACGTCACGGTAGCCCGAGCTAGTTGGCCACAGTTTGAAATATTAAAAATTTAAATTTCATTTTTGTCAAATTCGATATGAATGAACAATATTAATTTTCGAATATATTTAAGAGGAGAATAAAGGCAATTTTTTTTTGTTTAGCACTTAAGCATTGTTATTTATAAATTTAGCACGTTACTTTATCCATTTTTCAAATTCTCGCTCAAACATCAAAGGTCGTGATAAACCCTGTCTTATATTTTTTATTTGAGGAAATTACATATAAGGTGCTTGAAATGCTACTATTTATAAATTAAGTACCTTCTTTCTTTCGTTCATTTTTGGTATTCTCGCTCAAGCTAAAAAATAAAAATTATATATAATTTTGAATTGAGGCAATTACATGCACGGCACCCGAAGCAATGTTTTGTATAAATCAAGCATTCTATTTCATCTATTTTTCAAATTCTCAGAAAATAGTGGAGGTAATGATAGAAGATTATCTCATATTCAACATTTCCTTTGGTTACATATAAGGCACCTGAAACATTCTTAGCTATAAATCAAGAACACTCTTTCATCCATTCTCTAAATTCTCACTCAAAAAATGAGTGGAGATAAAAATATCATTTCACTGTTTTCATTTTTTTTTCATAAATTTCAAATCGTAAAATCAGATAGATAAATCAGAAAACCACAAATTGTAAATATCACAAACTTCTCACAACAATTTGCATATGGGAAAGCAAAAAATTGCAAAGAGAAGCTCATTCAATCTAAAATGAGCGTGGGAATTATTTAGAGAGCACAGTAACCAGAGATCAGAGTAAAGAGGAAGAGAATGAAGACAACCACCAGAGAGGGCATGTAGAGGCTCAAGAGAAGCGTGAGAGAGACGCGAGAGAGGGATACCTAGGATTCAGGAGAGCGATCGAGAGAGGCAAAAAAGTACCTAGGGTAGAAGAGACGTGAGAGAGGGCGCCACTGGTCGAGAGGGGCAGCAGGATAATACTTAACGTGAAGAAATGTGGGTTGCAGAGTTGACTCCACGGTTGCGTTTAACACACATTATTAGAAGTTATAACGCTATAGTAACCTAACGTCTCAACCAGTGTTTTCAAAATGCACCATACCAAATAAGTTGCCTCAAATGACCATATGTTATTATTATTTGGCTCCTAAGCGGGAGAAAACATTACATACGAACTTCGGATGTAATTTGCATCTAGAATCTGATAGTGAGACGTCATGTTTCAGATAGACCCAACTACAATACACCAATAATAGTCAGGGTTTAAAGAGGTGGGACACACTTGACACGTGTCACTCCCATCATTAAACTTCAGATGCAGGATGTAATATTTTTTACCTAAAAGGGTGCTTGGGTCCCATAAATTTATTTTTTTTGTTTTTATTGTCTTGGTCTCCTATCCAAATTCTAGTCTTCCAGATTTTGCCAATTTTTTGGGAAGGTGCATCCGAGGACACTTTCATCGCCCAATTGAGTAATTTAGTAAACCCCATACAACCTTCAATCTTCCCACGTCGGCGCTAAACTCCTCGAAGCAGAAGGTTTTGGAATGGCTGGTCCACAGTGCTGCGAAAATCCGCCGGATTTGAGCTCGTCTTCCGGCGATGGCCATGTGTTGGAGAGCTTCGGAGGCCTCAAGGCCTACATCACCGGCTCCTCCGATTCCAAGGCTGCGGTTGTTCTAATATCGGATGTTTTTGGTGAGTCTTTTATTAGCGCTTTGTACTGGCCTGAAATTTGGATGTGGGTGGGGTATCAGGTGGAACAACTGGCGTCAGCTTGCTGTTCTTTTCTTATTTTTATTTATTTTTATTATCTTTATCTCGGATTAATCATGGTGTCTGAAGGGGTGATTTGGTATGCTATTTTAAGTCCGATTTAGGTAAATTTTAGGACAATTTTTACATAACTTTTTAAGGTTTCCGAGTGCTAGAACGTCTTAAACCTCGCCAGGATTTATAAGAATTTGTCAAAAACCAAACAGTTCTTCAGAATTTAATGAGAAATTATAATTGTTATCTATATTAAATTTCAAATTTTAGTTATCTTAATATTTTCTAAACTTTTTTCTATATTCAATTTAAGAAAATTTATTACATTTTATTTGACCTAAATAATATTTGTTGCCAAACAGCTCTGAAAACTTGGTTTTGTCTGCTTGTTTGCTTGAAGGAATTTTAAAGGTGTGTATTGTGTCGGTTTGCTCAGTTTGGTTCAGATTAACTGAATTATTGATTAACCAGATCACATGACAACGTGTTCTGATTTCTAGTGAAAAATAACTAGAATATTCATCTCTTGAAATTTATAAATTGATCCAACTTCTAGAAAGTTAGAGTGGTTCGGATAAAGCCACTAGAAGGATTCTATAGTAGATAATTTAGTGCGTTGCTTGCAGGTGCCAATATCCGCCTTCTCCAAGAAAGTTGACTTCCATTGTTGCTAGCAACGTCGACACCCTATATAGAAATTAATGCACATGCTCAATGATGTAGCTCGTTGAAACCAACATTAATTCTCAATGTTGCCAATAAGGCTGATGCTCGTTGTCAATATTAATACTGACACCCTTGACCTTATGAAAGTTGATGTCCACCATTGCTAACAGAAGCAAACATCACCAACGACATTAATGCCTACAGTCAACATGGCCATTAAGGAACGCTAGTTGTCCACATACAATGACTACATCTTCCATTACCGATAAGGCCAACATCAACACTAATATATGTTGTCGATGCCAACACCAATTCCAGATAATGCGAACAAGGTCGACACTTGTCCACGTCAATGCTCATATGCAACAACACCTCGTTGACATCAACACCAATGCCCAACATTACTAATAAAGCTAACGCTTGTCATCGAAACCAGTGCTGATGCTCGATATGCTATCATTAATGTAATCAATGCCTGCCATTAACATCGGTGGAGATGCCAGAAATTAATACCAATGCTTAGGGTTGTGATCGAGCCGAGTCGAATTGAGTATATCATGGATTGGATTTGATTTGTTTGAATCATAAGTTGTTCACATTTAGTTTGAGCTTGACTCGAGCTTTCACATATATATTCATACTTGGTTTGTTTAAATTTTGTAATGATCATGCTTGATCTATACATAGCTTGTTTATATTAATTGAATAAGCTAAACATTCTAGTGAGTACTTAATTCTTTTACATTAAATTAACAATTGGATTTGTACTTGATTTTTTATATAAAAATAGTAAACATCTTAAAAATTTGAGTGAGTATTTGATTTTTTTATTATTTTATATATGGTTAAACTTTATTTAAACAAATAGCATAAATAACTACTTATAAATTAGTTTATAAAAATAAAAAATTTAGAAGAAACTGCACTAATTTCGTATGCATATTGATATTAAATTATTACATGTTACTATTAAATAGAGAATTAAATAAGTTTTAATTAATTAAGTTTTATTTAGATATATAATATTTAAGAAGTTACTTGCTGAACAACAAATAATTTTGTTCGCGAACATTAATAAACGTGTTGGTCTATGTTTAAATTTGGTTCTTTTAATCTTTGAGTTTAAAAAAATATTCAAACTTTATTTACTACTTTGAACAAACATAATTGAGTCGAATTTGAGTTGTGTGCATTGGTTCATTTGCAGCCATACCACTGTTGATGCTTGGCATATACCTAAAGTCGATGTTTGACATAGATGGGAACATTGAGGCTCGACGTCAAAGCCAACAAGTTTGACACTATTTTCCACCAATGTTGATGTTTGTAGTCACCAACAATGTCAAACCCCACTATTGACACCAAACTTGATTTCTCGTCATCAATAATTTTGATGTCCAACTTGACACCAAGAACACAAAAGTTAACAACTATGCCAACACTCGGCACCAACATTGTCACCTAAAATAAGCACTAATGTCGACAGTTGATTTTGGCATTAACATTGATGCTCTTTTTGCCTATATGATTGATGGTCATCATTGATTCCAACACGGTTGATGATGTCAACAACACGGTTGATGATGTCAACAACACGGTTGATGATGTCAACAACACGGTTGATGATGTAATCAACACCGACTCTAACACACTTCATTGCCAATATTTATGCTCAAAGTTGACACCCATCTCGATGCCTATTGTAGACACCATTATGGCTGATATCTGCATTGACACTAACACCAATGTTTGCTATCAACACTAATGTTAACACCACCATCTTTATTAGTGCTAATGCTGGTCCTTTAATTGCTAAGCTCCCCTCACACAAGAAAAACAACTGAGCAAACTACCAATGATCTTGTAATAACATATTCAAAACATTAAGGCTCCTTATATTTTCACCATCGAAGTTATTTTCTACAATTCATATTTAACCCAAGTGAAATCATTTTAGTTGGACTAGGTCTCATGGTTTAATACTTTTATTAGTTCTTTAGATAAAAAATTTTCTGTGAACTATGTGCATGATCTTCGTATAGTACTAAAATATTGATCTCTTTACAATTACAAATGTTAAATGGAAACAATGATATGTATTAATTTTTGTTAGTTATTTATTTAATTAAATTTTCAAGGCAAAAATCATGTAAATAATTTTAAAAAATTAAACTTATAATCAAAACTAAACTAATTCTTTGATAACTGAACCAGACTAACAAAAAAACTGGTTCAGTGAGATTTTTAGATTTTATTTGGACAAGAAATACTAAACGTTGAGTCATTTAGCACCTTTTTAATCCCGCATTGAATAGTTAATATTCTTGGTTAAGTCCAAAAGCCTTTAATCGTTTAACCTTGCATTACTGGCTCTTTCGACTTAGATGACACTTCTTCTCATCTCAGATATTTTGGGTGGGCTTTTTTGCTATTTACCTGGTCATTTTTTAATTTAATGGCTGGTTCTGGTTGCTGGTGGTGTATTTTCTTGAACATTGGCATGCAGAAACTTTTTCTAGGATCAATCATGACTTTGCTTTTTTGCGAAATTAATTTAAGTGTTTTTTTTTTCGCTCAAAAAGTTGTGCCTTTATAGCTTATACGCCATGCAGAGTTGTTCTTATAATTCAAGTACTTTACTATGATCTTTTCCATTCTATGTTTATTAGTTGTGGCTTGTAGTAACAGTACCTTTTTAATGTTTATTGAAAGGC